>CM046442.1:29268185-29517367 GCA_025506515.1 Flaveria trinervia
TGGTGAAGATTGGGGGTGGTATAGATGAAGGTGGTGGTGGATGAGCTGTAGTGGAGGTGGATTGTATGCGGTCAGTGGTGGAGTGGGTGTGGTAATGGTGTGTGAGATGGTAGATCTGGTGGTGTGTGGAATGTTGGTAGTGGTGGTAGGTGGAATGGTGGTAGTGGTGGTAGGTGGAATGGTGGTAGTGGTGGTAGTAGGTGGAGTGGTGGATGGTGGTAGTAGTGGTGGTGGTGATAAATGTCATCCTCCTCCTCTTCTTCTTCAGTCTGTGGGGCTAAGCCATCTGTTTCTTCCTCGAGCCCCTCGAGGTGGATGCTCCCCCAGGGACGCTGCTGGGCTGATCGCGAGTATAACTAGGATCAGTATCAGTCACCCTAGACTCGCCAGGGCGTCCACCAACCTCCCGAATACCTCGGTCGGTGGCGACCACCATGCTCCCCACAGTACGAGTCAAGGGCTCCCCGTCTGTCTCCTCCTCCTCATCAGGACGAAAGTCCTGATGGAACCCTGCTGCCTCTGTTCCACCTTGGGTGGATGTTGGAGATGCTATATCAGCAGTGGGGGCCCTCAATTGAGTGGGCCCTGCATCTACATCATCACCGCTGCCGTCGTCTTCGGAGTCATCTTCAGGGAGCTCAAGTTGCTCGACATTCGAATCACTGTCTGCGTGGCGCCATTTACGCCTCCCTGGTGCCACGTAATCAACCTTGGCCAGATGGCCGATGAGTCTCTTCATCGGGGGTTTGACCTGCTTTTCCCGGTAGACCTTCATACGACCCAGTGTCGTATCATCCATAATCTCCAACGCCACTGCATCTTGGCTCTCCTTAGGCAATGTGGGCAACTTCTCATCAAAGATCATCTGAAGAAACCTAGGGTACATGCAGAAACCCTCTTTTCCCTTCGCCTCCAGATTCTCTATCAAGTAAGAGAATATCATGCTCAAGAAGCTGAAAGGGTGGTTCGGTACTAGTGCCACGTAGGCATTTTGAATCTGGTCTGAAAGATCATCAAACCCACCCCTTAGCGAAGTCAAGCACTTGAGGATGACATGTGCCAAGTACTTGTACTGGGGACACAGATTGCTCTTGTTGAGAAAACCTGTGTTAATATCCCCAGCGTACTTCATCCTCATGAAGCACCCTCTCACAGTCAGCGGGTGAAGTCTGGTAGGGTATTCTACATCATCACCCAACCCAAGTACACGCCTAATATCCTCAACAGTGACCTTAATATCCATCCCAAAAATAGAACTCCTGATGTTGTATGGCTCATGAGAGCGTCAACTGATGCCCCCTCCCAGAATGCCTGCTGAATAGACTTGTAGGGAGTGCATGGTGTAGATATAGCCTTATAGATCCTGGATCGCTTGAGGAAAGCAATGATCCCCGCAAACTCGGCACCGTTCCGAGTCGTGGCATCTAATGAACACATATGTTGTGCTTGGGGTTGATGGACCACCTGTCAGCCATCAATTAACCTAGTTGAATTAACCTAGTTGAATTCATTCTGGTTCATTCATGCAATTGAACCATGCGACTGTGTTCAGTCGGTTGACTTGGCATGCGACTGGATTCAGTCGGGTGACTGAGCAGTCGACTGAGTTCAATCGCTTGACTGAGCCTGCGATTGGTTCAGTCGGCCAAATGAGCTCATTCATATTATCCATTCGACCGATTTAGCCATTTGACCAGCTCAATCGTGCGAATGGAGTTCATCCTGGTGTCCGGTCGCATGTCCCACTGTTCAATCGACTGAGATTCGAATTTGAATCAAATCTTGAAATTAGACGTTGTGTAATGGTTCTTGAGACTCGCAATCATTATACTAATAACCTAATAACCTTTATTTCAACATTTTACTTGGTTTAGTTAGGTTATTAGTCCATTTACAGTCTCGGGTCATGTTAGGGCCAATTTCTTAATTTTGGAGTCTAATCGACGAAGTTTTTGGCATGGTCACACCGCATTTTACCTGTATATGCACAACGAATGTCATAATATCAAAATATGTAGCAATTTGGGTCAGAAGAAATTTGGCAGAGTAACGGTAGGCTATGCGATTTTAGGGCGATTAGGGGTGATGAGTTGAATGCGATCGACTATGGCCCTATTTATACTGAATCTGATTTCAATCGGCCGACTGGGCCCATTCGCTTGGTTCATTCGGGCGAATGGATCTCAGTCGTGTGATTGGTTCAGTCGATCACATTCAGTCGGCCGACTGGATTTCAGTCGGGCGACTAACTCATTCGCACAGCTCCATTCGGTCGACTGGCTCATTCTGATAAGCCATTTGGGTGAATAGTTCGTACTCATGTGCCATTCGGCTGTTTAGTGCATGAGTATGGTCCATTCGTATGGTTGGTCCATACTCATGGTCCAGTCGTGCGATTGAATCATACTCATGATTTTGACTTGATGACCATTCCACACTTAATCCCCTTTTTAATGTTTGAATAAACTTATGAGCATTTGATCATCTCAGACATGATCATTTTAACTTGAATAACTTTTGTTCACCTCAGACGTGATCCTTTTAAACAAGTTGTCACCTTAGACGTGACTGATTTTACATTTGAAAACATGTGTGGTCACCTCAAACGTGACCTTTTTAGGTGATTAAATCCCCTATTGAATTCCATGGTGTAGTCCAATATCAAACAAACTGAATTGACAAAATCTAAACAAAATAAAAGACTTAAACTGAAATACAAAACTAAAACTTGTTTTTGACGTTTTGTGTGAGGTGTAAATCCTAAGATAGGAATCTAATGGATTCGGTTCCGGAATAGACAGCTTCAATTCATTTTGACCATGAATGGACCAATTAAAATTGGAATCATACAAGAATCAAATCATTCGGGACATTGATCAACACCTTTTGATGCTCAATTATTGTTTTTCATCTAGAGTCGTTAACAAAATTTAGGAATCATACTAGTACTATTAGATCACCACATTGATTTGGACTTTCAAGAATTGTAGCCACGATGATTGTCAGTATACTTGTCCTCTTAAATTCATACACAGACTTTTGACACAGATTGGTGATAGTTTAAGGTTTGATTATTTCAACAAACATTTGTGGATCCCACACTTATCTGGTAATCAACATTCCTCAGGAGATTTTTGAGCGGTCTCAAGGTAGTTTTCAAGAAGAGAAACTATTCTTAGAACTTTCAAAGAGAATCCAAGCCTCAGGTCAGTGCCACCGCACAGCAGAGAGGCGGCAAACAACAATGAATTCTAGAATATATAGGTTATGCTTATCCTCAGGTCAGTGCCACCGCACAGCGGAGAGGCACATAACCTATCTTCTTGTTTGAGCATTTTTAATCTTTTTGCACAGATCTCACCAATAGCAGAAGTTATTAGTTTGATTGCTTTTGCTCATATTTTGGTCTTATATTCACATTTGTGGAATTTATTCTACTCGTCACCCCTTATTGGAATTTTGTTGATTGTGTTAACCAGGGATAAGATGTTAACCCACAGCTTGTTGAACAAATTAGTTTGGTCTTGAGATCACCAACAAGGTCTAATCATCTATTTTGTTGAATCTACCAACATATCATCTGTGGTCTAACAACCTCTAGGTCTACTTTCTTTGTGTTACCTTAGTAGTAGCTAGTTTTACTATCATTTTCCTTTTATATTGCTCAGACTACACAAACTTATACTTCGAACTTCGCATCTTATTTTATTTAAACTTTTAAAGTCCCAAGTGGTTTGTACCTGTGTACTATCATTTTCCAAAGACCTTGAATTAGTATCACAGATACGGTCTAGTTTCTATCAGCTAGCCTCTCCTTCTCGCTCGTTTTTTTTGTTAATGTTACTAACTGACCTATTCTCCCCCTAAAATTCTAAAACCGTAACCGATTTACGCTTTTTAGGATTTTAATAGGCGACAAAATAGCATCAATTTAATTAAACTACACAGAGTTAAACAAATAAATAAAGAAAATAGAAATTAAAAGAAAAATGGACTATACGCATCGGACTACACATGGTCCTCTTCAGGAATTACATCACTTTTCTTTTTAACATCGTTGAGCTCTAACAAATATAGAAAACGTGGTTCATCAAAAGCCTATGTATAGAGGTCAGCACGTTGAAAATCAGTATTTATTTGAATCACATCGATTAGGTTCTTTTCAAAGCAATCACGTATAAAGTGATATTTTATGCCGACGTGTTTGGTCTTAGGATGTTGAACCGGATTTTTAGTTACTGCAATTGCAACAGAGTTATCAACAAAAATAGGAGTAAAAGAGAAATTCAAACCATAGTCCCACATTTGTTGTTGAATCCATATGATTTGTGAACAGCAACTTGCAGCAGCAACGTATTCGGCTTCACAGGTTGACAAAGCAACCGAGGTCTACTTCTTACACTACCAGGTCACTAATCTCCTCCCAAAGAATTGACATCCCGCTGATGTAGACTTGTAGTTCATCTTGTAGCCACCGTAATCCGAGTCACTATACGCTGTAAGTTCGAAGTCATCATCATGAGGATACCACAACCCAAGTGTTGGTGTACCCTTCAAATAACGAAAGATCCTTTTGACCCCTATCAATGATTAACTTTTGGCTTTGCCTGATATCTTGAACATAACATGTCGCGTACATGATATCAGGTCTTAAGGCAGTGAGGTACATGAGAGATCCAATCATTCCTCGGTACATGGTGGCATCGACCAGATCACCATTCTCGTCGGGTGTTACATCATGGTTTGTAGCAAGTGAAGTTCCAGCTGTGGAAGCATTCGCCATGTCAAACCGACTGAGAATATCTCCTACATACTTGCCTGATGTAGGAAGATCCCTTTTGGTGTCTGATCCACCTGTAACCCGAGAAAGAATTTCATTTCTCCCATTGCACTCATTTCAAACTCAGCCTTTATTACTGCTTCAAACTCTTTACATAGATCTTCGTTCTTTGAACCGAAGATTATGTCATCTACATAATTTGTACAGCAGTAAATCTCATCTTTTTCTTTAATGAACATATGCAGTCGACAACTCTGCGAAAGCCGTGTTTCACAAGTGAGTTGAGAGTTTTTCATACCAAGCCCTGGTGCTTGATGAAGCCATATAAAGCCTTGTCGAGTTTGTAAACTCTGTCCTGATGATATGGATCCTCAAATCCCTCGGGTTGACTAACGTACACTGTCTCTCAGATTTTACCATGAAGGAATGCACTCTTCATATCAAGTTGATAAACTTTCATCTTCATGTATGATGCATAGGCAAGGAAGATACGGATTGCTTCCATTCTTGCCATGGGTGCAAACACTTCATTATAGTCTATGCCCTCGACTTGTGGAAATTCTTGAACAACAACTCGAGCCATGTTTCTGATGATCATGCCTTGATCATCTTTCTTGCATTTCAAGACCCATTTTGTGCCAATGACCTTAGCACCTTTAGGTCTATCCACCAGAGTCCATACACCTAACTTCTTGAACTGAAGAAGTTCTTCTTGCATGGAAATCATCCATGCCTCATCATTTAGTGCTTCACTAACATACTTTGGCTCAAACTGAGACACAAAGCAACGATATGCACCGTCATGAAGGTATCCCTTTTCCATCACCGAGGCATAATCAGCTGAGTACAGCTGATTTCTAGTCTGAACCTCCTGACCTCACATCCCTAATGACATTATCCAAAGGATGATAGACATTTAGGCGTGATCCAGGATGGTTGGAACAACTACCTCAGAATCAAGATTATGAACATTTGGTTCAGTATCTGAGGCAGTAGGAGTTTGAGGTTCCGAAGACTCAGAGGCATCAATGTCAGATGCTTGTGGACTATCGTAGGAGGAACCTGTTGCTCCTGGTTGTTCTGATCAGTCTCCATAGCTTCTTCATCAGAGGAAGAGTCACTATCTTCAAGTGCTCCCCCTGAGTTGGTAGATGAATCACCTTGTAAGTCGAATGATGTAGATTCCTGAGATGGTGTGTTTAGAATATCATACATCATCTTTGTTGCTAACTCATCATCAGAAGGGGAGAGTGGTATTTGAAGGACTTGAAGAATCCATCATAGTCAAAAAGAAGGCGGGTCTTTCCAGCAGGTGGTGTGGTGTATCTCTGAACATCAACATTACACCACACTTCTACCTGACCCGTTGAGTTGTTGTAAACCCTCTTGTTTGGTATATTGTATCCTCGAAAGATACCTTCATCAGCCTTCTCGTTGAATTTTCCCTCCTGAGTCTTCTTCAGTAGGGTGCACGAGCGCCAAACGACTCGAGATACTCTAAATTGGGTTTACGTCGTTGTAGTAACTCGTAACACGTCTTGCCATGGCGTTTAACTATCAAAACTCGATTTAGTGTATACACGCATTTGCAACTGCTTCATTCCAGAATTGGATAGGCAGTTTTGAGTCTGCTAGCATCGTTGTGCTATCTATATCAAGCTGTGATTCTTCCTTTCAGTGACGCCGTTCATCTGAGGAGTGTAGGCAGAAGTGAACTGATGCACAATTCCCTTTTCCTTGCAGTAAGCCTCCATCCATTGATTCTTGAACTCGGTTCCGTTGTCTGAGCGCACTTGACGTACCTTCAACTTGTATAGGGACTCTAGAGTAGTTACTAATTCCTTGAATGACTCAAATGTTTCTGATTTGGATTTCAGAACATCACCCAAGTGAATCTTGAGTAGTCATCAGTAACTACATAGCAGTACAAGTCGCCTGCGATGCTTCTCATACTGACTGGACCAAACAGATCCATGTGAAGAAGTTCAAGAGGAAGTTCGATAGAATGAACTTCTTTTCCTTATGAGACTTATTCGTCTGTTTGCCCTTCTTGCATGCAACACAGAAATCTGGAAGTTGGAAGTTTTTGACGTTAACTCCTCTCACTAGATCATCCTGGATCAAGTGATTCATCTTCGTGGATTAATGTGTCCCATTCTCCTATGCCAGGAGATGGAATCCTTCTCAGTAGCTTTTGACAAGAAGCACTGAACTTCATGATCCGTTGTGGAGGCCTTTGATAGATCCAAGACATAAAGGTCCTTATATCTTGAGGCAGACATTAAGATTTGATCCTCCGGGATGACATAGTCCTTTTTCAGGACATACACTTCTTGTTGTCAATACTACCTTAAATTCTTTATCACAAATTTGAGAAACAGAAAGCAAGTTATTTTAAAGTTGTTAAACATAGTTTACCTTGTCAAACTTCACTTTCTGATTACCTACTTCCCCTTGAGCTGTGATGTACCCACCTTTGTTTCCTGCAAACAAAACATGACCTCCTCTTATATGTTTGACGTTTGATAAGAGAGCCATGTTCCCTGTCATGTGCCTAGATGCTCCGCTATCTATAATCCATGTGTTGGTTTCAGCACTATAGCGAACACCCTGCACATTCAATTTGAAAACATTAGTTCAGGTTAGGGACCCAAGCCTTCACTGGCTTGGGTTTCCCAGAGGCATCACACATCATAAATGTAACCCATTGACCATTCAAGGGTGAGGGAAGCTTAGATATCTTCTTGTTCTCACTATCAGACAATGAGGTTGATTTTTCCTTCCATAAGCCAGCTTTGTGTAAGGCATGTTTGTGATAAACAGACAACTGGCTAATGTGTTGAACTTTAGGTTCACTATCCCTTTTAGGTGGAGTCATTGAGTTCCTCTTAAAAGCGCTAGGTTTTTGTTCAGGTGGTTCAAATTTCCTCATCGGTGTCTGATAGTAAGGACAATGAGACATAATGTGTCCATACTCTCCATAGTTGTAGCATGTTCTACTTTCGACTTTACGATTTAACTGTTTTTATGGAGATGTATGTGACACCCGGTGACCTTACTCTATTTGGGTTTTGACTCTGCTTGTTTAGATGTTTTGTCTGGTTTAACAAAGTTAATTGCTTTAACATTTTTAACATCTTTTTCTTTTTCTATTTTCTAGACTTTGACATGATGCATGTGATTGGTAACATTACTGGTCTTTTTAGGTTCAGATTTGACAGTTGTTGACCAGACTTTATACTAACCTTTTCAAACTCTTTGTCCAGATTAACACAAGGCATTTTATCTTTTGCCTTAAGTGGCCTTCTTTTGTTTAGTACCAGATTCATTTGATAAACATGTGGAATCTGGATCACTTACAAGAGGAGTGGACACCATATGATCCTTGATTGGATGTTATAATTGGTTACATTTTCGTTCATCAAGATCTCATGTGGTGGTGGAACCACTTTATAACCCAATCCCTCCCCGTTGTTACGCTCTCTCACTAAGTTTTGGACAATATGAGATGAACTTGTCCAACTGTGTAGTTTTTGCTTTAAGGAATTAACTTCTACTTCTAAAACTGCCTTTTGTTTCTTAGTTTCCTCTAGAGAGTTAAGATAGTACCTAATGTCATTATCTTGGTTAAAGGCTACTACTTCTGTTTCCCAAAGCTGTTTGTTCAAAAGGTCTATATTTTCTTTGTAACTATGCTCATTTTGTTTTGGAACTCTGTTAGCTTCGGTGCACAGTTCCAAGTCCTTTACTAAGTTATCATTATGATCTAATAACTTAGCAAATTTTAAATCAATGCTTTCCTTAATTTATTACAGTCAGAACAAGCATGATTGTTAAAGAGTTGGTCAGTAGTACTTACCTGAGGCATTCTGATGAATAAGCCATCAATGCAGAGTCTGGTGTTTCTGGAGCTGGTGATTCTGATGTTGTTAGTAGTTTTCCCTTCTTCAGGCAGGTAGTTGACCACTGGTGCAGTCTCTTCTTTGTTTGACATCGCGAGTTCGACTGCAATATCTCCTCACTAGTTGAATCATCATCTATATCCTCCACACTAGCAATATTGGATCTCCCGGTGAGACAAACGAAAGCTCCAGTCCCGTCCTTCATCATCATGAGCAGTCAAGGCTTTGGGATCCTTGCTTGATGAAGTAGGACTGCTAGTGGGTTTATCCTGACGATTGAAGGAGGAGAAAGGATTCCCATACCAGTCTTCTTTGGCTTCACGCACTCCCTTTGAAGTGCCCTTTCTCACCGCAGTTGAACAAGTTACCTTGGATTATCAAAGCCGAAGGTAGTGTCCTTAGTTGCAATAAATTTTGTCCGTCTTTTTGACAAACTTCTTAGCTCTCCGGACAGCACTTGCTAAGGCCCACATTATGTCCATACGCTCCAGCTCTGTCTCGTCCACCTTCTCGTAATCCTCATCTGCCAGATGGCAGTTCCCATTTTACCAGCAATTAGTCCATCATAGGAGTGGACTACCATAGCTAAGAGATCCATGTGCTCTTTAGCTACCTCAACTGTCACATTATCGAAGCTCTCGGTCTTCAGTTTTGCTGCATTGGCTTCAGGTGCAATGTATTGGGTACCAGACGACCCTGACGTTTGACCCTGAAGTAGAGGCTTGAGAAGGACTAGTTGAGCTTGATACAAAATCTGTCTGAAGAGGTGCTCCAGATGTTTTGGCTTGAGGAGTGGCGATGTACAGCGCTGGGTTCTGATCATAGGAAGACTTTTGTGCTCTAGACTTCATCCTTAGTTCTTCCTCTCTCAGCTTCAGAATGAAATCATTGATATCTAACTTCGTTAGCATACCATTCTGTCTGAGATTGGAGACAAATGAAACCCATTTCTCCGGCAGTCCATCTGCAAAGTTGGATACTTTATCCTCCATTGACGTCGATACTCCATGAGTGTGCATCTCACTCATCAAGTGGTAGAACTGATCAATAAAATCATCTAGGCTTTCTTTTCCCGTAGAGGAGAAGTTGTCAAACTCCTTCTTTAATGCCTTAGCCTTTATGGCCTTCAAAGATGTGTTTCCATCATACCTTTTCTCCAATGCATCCATAGTTTCTTTGCTTGTGTATACTCCAAGAATTGATGGAAAATATCCTTCGGAATTGCCTGTGTAAGCAAAGCATAAACTTTCTTTTCAGCATTCTATTTGACCTTTTGTTCATCAGTCATGCCACCAAGTGTGAGTTTGACACCATCAGCTCCGACTGGCATGTTGTACCCCGTCTCTATAGATTCCCATAGATTGGGATCTACTCCATTTAAGTAGATCTCGAGACATTATTTCCATTTTGGGTATTCGTCTAACGTGATTAGCTTTGGGGATTTGTTGTGATTCCCCACTTCATTCTCCAATAGCAGTAAATTCTGAATACGTGAGTCTCTCCCTGCTGTGAATGCTGAGTATTGATCCTCCATTGCTATAAACTTTAAATTTAAACCAAACTGTTGTATTAGTGCAAATGAAGGTGTGCGATTGGGCTATTCGGGCGATTGAACTATGCGGATGGTTCAATCGTGCGACTGAACTAATGCGGATGACTCAGTCGGCCAAATGACTAATGCAGTTGAACAATGTGAATAGACTTCTCAGTCGTACGAATGGAAGTACGAATAAGTCCAATCGTGCATATGGGGATGCGTATGACCTCAGTCGTGCGATTGAGTCAATCGTGCGACTAAACCTGCTGGATTTCGATAATTCGTAGGTTTAAGGTGTTTGGACGCTAAAATATGAATTCTTGCTAACCCTAATTTCCGTATGCCAAAAAAAACTAAACTTTACGATCAGGAGACGTCTAAAACCCGATTTGACACAAAAGATTGCGTTTTTGAGTATAAAAACATAATTTTTATATCAAAACGATTGAATCACATGTAAATCTAGAGCCAAAGCTCTTATACCACTTGTTAGGATCGTGTACTAGATGAATACTAAAAGATTTACACGTATACCGAATCAAATAGTGCGGAATCCTATTTGATTGGCGATCCAATCAGTGAGAACGCACGTAGAATCAGTTAAAGATTGAATCTAAACGTTAAGAACAATTAGCAATCGATCTACTGCAATCTATGAAGTTGGAACAGGTTGCTAGAGGTCTCTGGACGGCTAGGGTACGTGTAGGTATCAAAAATTCAAAGTGTCTTATTTTTCCACGATTTAAGTGGTATTTATAGGTTAGGGTTTCTCAATCGTGCAACTGGACCATTTGCATGGTTCAGTCGTGCGATTGAGTCATGCGGTTGATCCATTCGTACGACTGAGTGTTCAGTCATGCGACTGAGTCAATCTCATGTTACAATCATGCGACTTATCTAGTCTCCTGGTTCATTTGTACGGCTGGTTTATTAGCATGAAGTTGTTCATGCGTATGGTCCATTAGCATGGTCCAATCGCATGAGAACTTCATATGATTAAGTTTGAATATGTTTCATAATCATTAATTGACTTAGATTTATTCAAACACCACAACCTATATAGTTAGTTCAATAAGCGTTATTACATACCAAGCAATGAAATATTCAATATTATAAGCACAACCACACATTGTATTTCATTCAGTACCCATTCAATTACATAGGTGTAAGACAATAAAAACATATTACATTAAGTTCAGAAACTAGGGACACATGTATCTACATCCATGACTTACCTTTTGTTACCACTAAAGTTGATAATTGTACTAGATGATAAGGAATGAATAGTGGGATAAATTATGGTCAACTACTTTGGCGTGGAAAGCACCATGTATTATCTTAGAAATTTGCAGCGGAGTGTTAAAGGTACCATACCTATGTCCTCTGGTTCATAGTAGGTTCTTCTGAAAGTTATTGGCTTCGGGAGAACTTGTTCATCCGAAGCCACTTATACTTCGGAAGAGCCTACTTCTTTTGAGGCTTGAGACATTCTTCAGGTCTTCATACTTTGGAAGTCATTCTCTTGAATTCTTCAAGTGTTGTACTTCGGAAGAAGGAATACTTTGTCTTCGGAAGTTGAGTTTCTCTTAGGAAGCTCTATCAAACTTGACCTTCAGAAGTTAGCATTTTCCTTTAGAAGTCCTTCATCAGTTGCACCAAAATTTTCTAAGTGTTCATTTTATTTGCACCAACCTTACTTGATCCAAAAATTTATTATGTGGAGAAATTTCTAGCTAACTTTAAAAAAGTATATTTAACTTTCAATAGAAAGCTTAAAGCTTACTTAAGATATATCATGCCTTAATGGCATTCCCTTGGCTAGGGGTGCCTTCAGTTCTTACTTGACTTGGACTTAAGACGCTTGGTTTTAGCCAAACAAGGTGACATGTCTCTTGGCTAGGCAATATGACTTGCTCTTTCGTCTCGCAAGGTGATTTAAGGACTAGGCAAGCTGATTTGAGCTTAGGGCTCATTTGGATAGAAAATGTAACTAACTTAGAGCTTTTGTTCATGTAAGTTCACTTATGCCATATCCATGCAAGAGCATGCCTCATACTTTGGGCATGCAAGGGAATTTGCACTTTGATCATTCAAGGTACTTTGAGCCTTCGTTACACATGGTAACTTGGCAACTCGTAAGAAAAGATAATCTTGGCAACCATATAATTTTACTCGACATGTTGTTTTGGTCAGATAGTGACTTAAGACCTGGAAAGCGGGTGTAACACCCCAGATCAGGTACACCCTAAACATATAAGCCGGATCGATTGGTATTGTATTAATTTATTTAATTAATAAATTATAAAATTCATGGCGGAAGTCCTTTTAGAACTCATTTGCAAACAGTCAACCTCATAGGTTGACTTTTTATTTTTATTTGTCTCAAATGTTTTATTTCTCGAATTGAGGCAGTCATTTTATGTCGTGATAGAACTATTAAATCTTCTCTTAGAGAGGTATTCAACACTTGGGGTTGAATCTAAAAATCTAAAATATTCATATATTTACCATAAAAAGGATTTATCAAATCCTTAATGGTTCGTATTGATCTAACTAAAACAAACATTAAACCTTATTTAAATATATTACAGTCAAGAGGCATTACGTCTACCGGTCCAATCTTTATAAAGTCTTGTGGGTGTTCTCAAGATGCTAGGTTTACAACATAAACCTTATTTAAAATTAACACGTGCACAAATTTTTCTAAAAATGGTTTTTTTAATAAAACGTTAACATGAAGCTATTGAATCATGTTACCAGACATTTTTTTATAAAATCAAAAAACATGTTTCATTATAGATATGCACAAACCATTTTCGAAACCAAAACCGCTAGTTTGGTTATACTATACTTTTAACCGCAATCACAATCGACAATTCAGTTAACCACATTTTGGTTAATCGCCTATCATGGTTAATTTCGGTTACTTAACTAATATATATAACCATATGTTTTTAACCATAATTTTAACTAATAAATTGTATATAGACTACGTGTAGACTAATTTCATAAGGGTGTGCAGGATACGGTTCATTTTTAAGGTCTCGTCAAAGTCAAAACCAAAGTTAAGGTTGGCAAACAACAACTTGTGCGCACATTTTGTATTGCTTCTATTTGTTTATGGTGTTTAATACAAAACAAAAATACTATGTAAATATATTTTTATAAATGTGAATATATGAAATTCTAGTAAAACTATGAGGGGTATTATAAATTATTGTACATTAAAAACATTCAGTTCGGTGCGCTTAATGCAGTTAATTTGCACATCAAAACGGAAACCAAAATGCAATGTGCGGCTAATTAGTTATGCCTTAACCGCACCTTTGGTTAATTGTTCGATTCAGTAAATTTGATTGGTTAATTCGGTTATGGTAGGGTTAATCGGTTATTTGACCCCTACGTTCAATAACAATAATTATTAAGACAACTTGTTTTATAGTTGTCACTTTTATTGACAAGGCTAAACTGAGTAACTGGTATACGCTGAATTCATTCGGTTTATAAACATTGAAATAGTTTCAGCTAAATTATAGTATAACACTTGGTTACCCACTAATATCTGTATAATCTATCAATATACAATATTTTGTGTTATGGCCACTCATACCCTTGCTTAAAAATATTAATATAGTCAAATGTTAATTTTATAACAATGTATATAGACATTTTAAAACATGTTAAAAATCATTCTATAAACATTATGCACATAAATGTAGCTGTAACTGAAGTTTAGGAAACATGTTCATCTTAATAGTCAACAAGAGTTACAACTTACAATCTTCTAAAAACCTTCATAGAAATTATATGGCAGTTCCTAACGTTTAACGAACTATAACATTGCTTACATGGGGTATAGTGGGGATATTTGAGTAACAAATGGCAAACGACATGTGTCTTGAATGTTAGAAATTGTTTGCAAAATGCAACTTTTTATAGCCTATTCGCGGACTATATCATGGACCTGTAGATGACGGTTGTCACACCCTCACCAAGGTGGAAATGCGAGTGAGTGACGAATTACGTATTTTTAGAACACATGATACGCGAAATACTAAATGTAATGCATTCAAAAGATATGGATTCTATATCATTGTCTTAGGTTACAAAATAAAGATTACACATATGAACTTGAATCATAAATCTATATTAAGCAATCTTTCATTGTAGCCTAGATGCGCAAAAGGTTGATTTCCAAGCAACCACCCTTAATTATCACCTGAAAAACACGCAAAAATAGGTCAATTAAAAGTTGGTGAGCTCGTAGAGTTTGAGACCCGATAAACAGTTGATATAGTAAGTAATAGTAAGTAAATATGAATCAAGCCATTATATATGAATGTAAATACGAGACCTAAAGCCATTACCCCACAACCAAAACTATAGCTATCAAAAAAAATAAAAACCTCGCTAATACTTATCATGAGCATTGGATGTTGTTGTTGCAGAAATAAACATTTAATGTAAGTGTCTGTTGATTGACGCGTTCAACAAGTCTAGTGAATGGGGGTGCCTACCCCAATAGTACTATTATATGTTCCAGCGTCTCTGTCCAAGAATTAATTGGTTGCGTTGTGAGAATGGGGAATTTAGCATGTGATAATGATAAGGTAAACTCATGCAATATTCAACTAATAGACATAACATATAAAGCAATGATTTTAATAATCTCGGTTGGGTATCGTTGACGAGAAGTAGTTAGCAAGTGTGTATGCACGTCTAGATATTTTAAGGTACTTTTCGCAGTTAGTTACTTCTAGGTCAGAAGAAGTATGGGTTGTTTTCATAGGCACTTTCTTGCAGCCTAAGGGCCTTAATGTGGTTGTAGTTTTTAGGGGTAACTTTGTAAAATAGTAACCAACTTCAAAAGTGTTTCAATTAAGTAACTCAAGTTTTAAAAGTGTTCTAATTAGATCACTTATTTTTATATTTTATACATATTAAAAGTCATAACATATTTTTTAGCATGTTATACTTTTGAATTCAGTTAGAAAATATTTTTTTCTATCTTTTGAAGCTGATATAGAACGTTGACGTAAATTTAGGCACTTTTTTTATTTTTTTCATAATTAACATGTTTTTTTTATTTTTTAATATAATTTTATATATTGAAAATTCTAACTCCAATGTCTTTTACATCATTACTTTCTTGTCATAATAAAATTTGGTAATGACTCGATTTAATCGTTTGGATGTCCAATTTGATAAAAATATGCATGAGTGACTAAATTAAAACACTTTTGAAACTTGGTTATTATTCTGTGACATTTTCCTTAGTTTTTATTCATAGAATGTTATTCGACGTTGGAGAGATTATTAATACAAGGCTTGATTGTTTTCCTTACGTAACTAACATTTCAACTTGATATACATAATTATTTTAATCTTCAAAATGTGGTTCGATGATGGTTGTCATTGCTTTATGTTGGGTTAAAGAAACGTGCGGTTGGCTAGATACGTCTTCAAAATGTGGTTCGAAGACCCAGTTTAAGTTAGTATGAATGTTACGGATATAGCGTACGTTTTTGGGTTTTTGAATTACGAGTGATGAGTTTGAGTTACTAGAACCGTCTAACTTATGTATAAGCATTGAATTTTGGTTCATAGTTTTGTTCATGAATTACTAATAGATGTCGTGTTGCATTAAACTTTGTATGTTGATGTGTTAAGAATTATGTTTAATGACGAAACATTCATGCAAAGATGGTAGCTTCATGGATGATTACTTGCACAAATCATGGGTCAATGGTTATTATTTGCTATCAGAATCATCACATAATTACATTTATGCATGAACCTTCTTAATATGTACTTACGTACTTAATCTAATTCTCAATTAAGTCTAAGGCACACTAGCTAATAACTCAAAGTAAGTAAAAAAATATTATAGTTTGACGAGAGTTAAAATTTTTGAGCTTAATGTATTAGGCTTAAAGTTATCTGAAAATTCACGAATGTCACAACGGTCCACCATCCAACTATGGTGGTAGAGAATATTCTAGTCCAACCTAAATCTATCATGTGTCAACACATGTCGCTCTCAGATCCTTGTCGTTAAACACGTGTCACTCCAAGATGACACGTGTCGCTCTTTCGATCCTCCCCAGCATGCATGTGTCAATAACAAGGGTTTGGGTTGGGATATGTAGCGGAACGTCATAAAGTAGCATAGTTATCTGTTATGCAACCCAAATCACTGAAACCGTAATTTGTCATATGGCGGTCCGCCAAATTGCCTTGTCGTGGTCTGTCGCTATGGCCAAAACCAGAATTGTCTCAGTAGCTCGTTGCTAACATTTCGAGAATGTAAAGACTTTTAGATATGTTTGTACTACATTATAGACTATCAAGAATTAATACTAAAACCCTTTAACATATAGCTTGCATGTTTTCTCCTTCAAAAAGGAGAATATGTACAACGGGTCGTGAAAACTTACCTTGAAATGTATAGATATTTTAAAGTGTACGTTGAACTCTAATAGCTACCTAACAACTTTAGATTTGTGAGTGTGCGTACATAAGGGTCTATGTGAGCCCCCTTAATCCAAACAACATTAAACATTATAATGTTTGAGAAAAGCTAATTATGTTTGACAAGTTTGACTATTTTTATGAAAGTTGACTTTTGTTGACCAAAATGAGTTGGATTTGAAACTAAATCAAAGTCAACCTTTGAGTATTGTTGGAATTTTCATCCTTAGGTCGAGATGGTGGTGTCGATGAAGGTGATTGATTGGTGTCGGCAGCGCGTTAAGATTGCATTTCCTTCATGATTGTCTCGTCCACAAAACAGGTCAAAAAGTTGCAAGTTCTGATTTCCAATTCCCTTGATAAATTAAAGTTTCAAAACCAATTCCTTCGTGGCTAATTTAGTTCCAAATCCAACTCATTTTACAGACTTCTGTCCTTCCACAAACCAGACACCTATTCTATAAAATGAAAACTTTTCAACAAATCTTATATGTAGAGAACCTTAAACAAATTTATCATTCAAATAATAGTATATGGAAAAACAGTAAGTTGACTTCTTGTGGTCCTTGGTTCAAAAAAATGAGTGAATGTGTCTTGATTTGAACATCACTAGACTAAAACAAAACATGCTATTTTCATACCATTTTAAAGGTGTAGAAAGGCGATTAAGAACACACGCTTAAACAAGTATAAAACCAATAAGCATACATAGAAGTATGCACTTTTCACCTCAACACTATAAAACATCTAAACATCTAAGAAAACCATACAAATACATGTAAAACCAAAAGGATGACATGTGTCCTCGGTCTCCTTACCCTTTCACTTCCCTTTCCGAGAATCGTAACATATCTCACTTACAACAAATTTATTCCATTCGTCAAAATTTGTGACTCGGGCAAGATTTTAGAACTGGAAATGAGGATTAGACATGGACAGAGCACCAGCAGCAGGAGTAAGGTAACGAATCCAGAGCAAAAATGGAGACACTTGCGTGGTCACCAGTTATTTAACTGAGAAGTAATACTTTTTACGATTGGGTGGTATTCTGTGTGTATGTGTTGTTTTGCTTTTTCAGAACCAGGATGGTCCAGCCATTCATCGTATAAGATCTTAACTATCGGGTTTTCAAAGGTCGGCTACCTCAACTGAGAATTATATATGTTAATATTGTCATAGAAGTGCTGGTACTTGATAGACAACACAACCCAGCCCATTTGGACATGTTACCCAACCACGAATATTATATCACCTCTTAATAAAAATCAAGTAACATAGATGCTTACATTTTCCATATATGCCGTCTCCAATGCTGGATCAAGTCTTTACCGGATTGTCCTGGTTTTGGCTTCAGCTGGCCACCTCCATTTAAACACCCTGGTTTATTGACAGATTCAGGATTATATTATATGAATCACTTGTAATTATAATTAACACTTATTATTAATATAATATTTTCTTTAAAAAGATAAGTAAGTGTTTGCACATCAACACAACCACGTACTAAGATACAACCAATTTTAACCTGAACCCATTTTGAACAGTCACCCAACTACTTATCTTGCCACCTCGGATCAACGCTCTATTTAGTTTATGTTTTCCACAAGCATGAAAATAAAGAAAAAATAAAGCTAAAAATAGCTAAAATAGAAACATAAACAAATTATGTTAAAAGATACCTGAAGGACAAGCCATGATCTCTAAATAATGGTAATCAGATTTTCCAATTTTAAGTTTCCTCACTACATTTTGCAGGTTCCGAAAACCATAACATAGTGCAAACTTCAATACGATTTTGCCTCTACCTGCAAATATTATATTGATTTTATTCATATATAATGTTTTGCTAAATTCAGCAACTTGCAACTTAATATCCAACAAATCATTCAAAGTAGAACTTACTTCTAAAGTAACTTCCTGGAAATCAGAGTTCCTTACGGTTTTGAAATCTAGAGGCCCTTTGATATCATGACCAAAAAGTGTTTGGCAGCATAACGGAATATCGTATCTGCATATCCTCCCGAGCTACCCCTAACCCCGAAAAGATTCCCTTCTTCACTGACATGGATAATCTACAAGATGATAACTTGAATTTAATTTCATCTCTTTAACTTTTATAAAAAAATTCAAAGATGGTGAAGTCTGAGGAAGCTAATGTTTGTCATGCTTACAATTATCAAGAGGAGACTCATCCAAATTGCTGAAATCTACTGCTTTTAACTGCACAAGAAACAGAAAGATGAAACATGTCCTTATCCAGAAAGATACCCGGTTAGAATTATTATCATCATTACAAGATTATTTTGTTTAAAGGTGGTTAGTTTGGATATTTATGAGACAAATAACAATTTACTAAAACTATGAGCAAAATTGAACATAGAGATGTTCATGAGTAGAGGTACTAAAAGATAATAGTTATAAAAATGTTACATTATTAGGAGCATATAGAACTACTGGATTACCTGTATTAAATCTAGAACCTCTCCTGTTGTCAACACCGAATCTACCTCTGTAGTCATTTGATCAGGTTGGTCTTGGAAAACAAAATCATCCCTGGAAGCCTCAAGCTTTTTATCATAACAAGGCATCACTGTAACATGATAAATATCACTTGGCCTGCACAGTTGATTCAAATAAAATTATCATAGAGTAAGCATGTGAATTATTATTTTAAATGTTTATGTTTACAAAAAATAATGCATGCAACTAATGACATACATAATTGGAAAAGATGCTCACCGAAGACCTAACTTTTGGCATAAATGGTGCTTAACAATAGCTCCAATGGATTGTTGGGGGCTCTTCACTGAAGAAATATATGGCAGAACAAACGAACCAAGTGTTTTCTCAGCATAGCATATCCAACCTGAAAATATATTAAAAATATTTGTCATTTAAAAGCAAGGTTATATAGGTAGATCCAAAATCTTCAGAAAAGCAAGCATACCTGGGCATGCAGAGGATATCATGGGTAGAGATGATTTAGATTCCTTTTTGTCATCTAAAAGGCTTTGTTTATAACGTGATATGAATCATTACAAGATTCGATAAGAGACAAATCTCTACTACAACTTGTATCAAATAGGGCCTTAACTCCCAAAGACTTAAAAAATGTGGTTAGTTTCCTGAAAACCTGAAAAATAGCACTCATATTTCAACCATTTTGTAAAATTTTCACATGGCAGTAAAGTGAGTCTTTATGTATTTAATCTACCTGGACTGGAGAAAGACCATAATGCACAGCAATAGATGCCCTAGACTGGGGTGAAAGAGAGACTATAACAGTTTTTCCGTTATTTATATTAGAAAGAAACTCATCCAAGCTTTGTTTCTCTAGCATAACAGTCTCTGCAGAAGTAATGCACCCACTGCATGATTACAACAATATTACCAACGTAATTAATTATATTAATCAAAAAGTTGTAATTAGTTGGTCAAATTTAGATAAAAGGACATGCATAAGTGTTGTATTACATCCGCACAACTAAAAACGTCCATAAATTAGAAAGTGCTACCTGCAAGCTAAGCAGTCCTTGAGTGATATTTTTACTGGATCTGTTTGAAGTGTTTCTGCAGCAGGTAC
This sequence comes from Flaveria trinervia, assembly GCA_025506515.1. Taxonomy (NCBI): domain Eukaryota; kingdom Viridiplantae; phylum Streptophyta; class Magnoliopsida; order Asterales; family Asteraceae; genus Flaveria; species Flaveria trinervia. Next base: position 29,288,459 of record CM046442.1, read on the forward strand.
TGCTTTGTTAGCTTCTGTCCAAGAAAATCAATTGGTAAACAAATAACATTAAAATAAATTGCATAATGTTGAGTCCAATTTTCTGTCACATGTAAATCAGAAATTTGAATTTAAAAGTGATGGGGCTGCCCTAAGTTCTGTGACACATGCACACACTGACAGCAAGTACCTAAAAAGATGCTACTATTTCATTCAAATTGAAGCTAAAATTAAATAACTCTAGATTCCAGTCATATGCGGTTTTTACACATAAGTAAGATGAAATAGTTGCTTCTAACAGACAACTTTTGTCATGAACTAGTTTTTACAAATGACTAGAAGCTATAAGTTTGATTGGCACATCTGTTTCAACAAAGTTCATTTTTAAAGTTCGTGCATCTAAGAAAACTGAATGTAGTTCATTCTTTGGAAACAGTGGGAAGCATAAATCCAAATATAACTGAACAATCTTTTTGTGATAGAGTAAATTTGAAGTCATATATCACAAGTTTAGAATCCGGTGGCTTGAAAAAAATTACTAAAAATCAAACAGAACCTATACAACCACTCCCACCATCCCAAAAAAGAAGATGCAACATTAATCTCCATGTCAATGCATACACCGAAATTATCTTTTAAACCTACATGTTAAACACCGCCATCCTATTTGCAGCACTTGTTAGAGTGCTTAAAAGCACCTGCAATTATCTTTTAAACCTACAAATCCTGATCAACTTCAAGGTGAATCAAACATCTTTGGAAATGAAACAAATCTCTTGTCATGTTATAAAACGCAACATCACAACTAATTAATTCCTTGTGATTAAATGAAATCACACTTAATCTTAAAAAAACTTAAAGCAAGTGCTTCTCTTCAAAATAGCAAAAAATTGCTAAAGTGCACTAGAATTGATGAACTAGGGTAAGATGCACAGCCCAAGTTACAACAGAACATCATAAATGCTCTAATTTTTCGCACAATCCTGATCAAAAGATACGAAACACGACCTAACTAAAAGCATCTAAAAATTCTAAACATGAACCATAACTAGGACATAAAAATCTAAAAACCTAACGACCTAGCGGCTAGGGTTCGGGAAATAGAAATTATCAAATTATACATACCTTTGGTTTATCAACAAGGCGAGCGGAACCGGACTTCATAGAAACCACACAGCCCTGTGACGGTGCGATGAAATCATTGAGGTCTCCGATCCTTAGTGTAGCTGAGAATTTCTCCGACATGTTTTCTTGTTGATTGGTGATTGAGAGTCAAAATTAGGTGTAAGTTGATCGTAACAATTGAGATTGAGGTGGAAAATTGGAGTCACAACAACTGTAGATATCTTGAAGAGGATTCTATGTGGTGTGCCGTCGTCGGTAGGCGGCGATAGGGGGGTGTCTTATTAATACCGTGTGCTCGCACGGTGGTGGATTATTATGCAACTTTTTACTGACGCTTATTCATCCGTCTCTAAAGTTTTATACATTTATCCGGAGTAAATTACATTTTTAGTTTTTAGTTTGCATGATTTTACGAAATTACAGTTCCAATTATATTAGTTAGTTTTAATCTCACAAGGTTCTAACGTATCCATTGCTGCTTATTTGAAACCTTCCATATGTCCCCCACAGGAGGGCTTTTTTGTTATTTTTGAATTAAGAGAAACAAACAAAATCAAAGTAAAATAAGATATAAATAAATAAAAACATTGTATCTCTCTCTTCACCACCTCTCTCGAAAACCACTGTTGTGACCCACCAATCACAACCTCGCAAGTGGTCCCCGTGTCCGGAAATAAAGTACTACCACCATCACACCCTCAATCAACCAACAAAGTACCGGTCTAAACGGAGGAAATTAAAGAAGCATGTATAAATCAAAGGTATTCTAACCATTCACGCCTAGTCAAGCTAGAATTGAAGCAAAAGGATATTTCAAAGGAGATAAGTTCATAATATAATCCTTTATTAGGCTAAAGTTAAAGGAGACAACTAAGGATTTCAGATGTACAATGAGGTTAATAACAAGGTGAGTTTTTGGTTATGAAGAGTTGTTTCTTCTAATTCATTCATGGAGTTCAAATACATATGTAAAGGAGAAAGTACAGAAACAACATCGAACTTGCTAACAACTTTTAAGTAGGTCGTTCCTACTTCTAGGGACTTGATAAGATGTGATAAGTACATTTATAAATTCAAATATTGACAAGAAAATAGGTTGTCTAACTCTTATCCTTAATACGCCCCCGCAAGATAGAGGCTCCGTTGGAGGCGCCTATCTTGGATCGAATATGCAGGAATGGAGTCCGCGGTAAGGGTTTGGTGAGGACATCAGCTAGTTGATCTTTGAAGTTTATATGAAGAACTTTGAGAGTGCTTGCAACGACCTGCTCCCGAACAAAATGGTAGTCCAATGCAATGTGTTTCATGCGTGAATGATAGACCGAGTTGGCACACAGGTATGTAGCACCTGTGTTGTCACAGAATAGCCTCGGCGGGCCGTGCACCAGGATGTGAAGATCAGTAAGAAGATTTTGAATCCAGGAGAGTTCAGTAGCAGCATTTGCAAGTGCTTTGTACTCGGCTTCCGTTCATGAGCGAGATACTGATTTATGTATGGCGGACTTCCACGAGATGATGTTCGAACCCAGGTAGATCACATATGCTGTAGTGGAGTGACCTCCATCATGAATTCCACCCCAATCCGAATCGGAGAACACGGTGAGATGAAGGGGGAGCGACGAGAGAGAAATAAGCCAAAATGAATGGTACCCTTGAGATAGCGAAGCACCTGTTTTAATGACTGTCAGTGGGATTGTCTAGGAGAGTGCATGAATTGGGCTAGTTTGTTGATAGCAACGAAATTTCGAGGCGAGTGAAGGCAAGGTATTGGAGTGACCGACTAGTTTCCTGTAGGGAGTGGGATCAACAAGGGGAGACAGGTCATGCGGATTGAGGGAATCGAATGACTCGAGAGGAGTGAGTACATCTTTGGCGTCGTCCATGTTAAACGATGTTAGGAGATCATGGATGTGGTGGTGTTGGGAAAGGAAGAGTCCATCAGGGGTGGGATGATTTCAATCCCAAGAAATGATGGAGGGGCCCGAGATCTTTAAGGGAGAACTTGTGACTTAAGTTGGTGACGAAGGTGTCCAGGAAGTGTGAGTTGTTTCTGGTGAGTACAATGTCATCCACGTATACTAAGAAGTAAGCGGTGATGTCATGATAGTTATAAACAAACAGAGAAGCATCGGCTTGGGATTTGCGAAACCCCAAACGAAGAAGAAACTTAGTAAGCTCGATGTACCAAGCGCGAGGGACTTGTTTAAGACCATACAAGGATTTCCGAAGGCGACAAAGATGGTTTGGAAATTGAGAGTGGGTGTAGCCCGGTGGTTGAAGCATAAAGACCTCCTCATGAAGTGTGCCATGGAGGAAGGCATTATTAACATCAAGTTGGCGGAGGGGCCAGTTCTTAGAGAGGGCGATGGATAACACGGTACGAATCGTAATCGGTTTGGTGACAGGGCTGAAGGTGTCAAAGTAATCTTTGCCAAACTGTTAGTGAAATCCTTTGCCACTAGGCGGGCTTTGTATTTGGCGATGGAGCCATCGGGTGTCGTTTGACACGAAGACCCACTTGCAGTTGATGGGATGTTAGGATGTATGGGGAATGAGATCCCATGTATGATTTTGGAGAAAGGCATTGTATTCCGTATCCATGGCACTTCGCCATTTTGGATCTTTGAGGGCTTGAGTATGAGAAGTGGGTTCAAGGGTGGGAGGAATAGGATGGAGAGCGGTGGTGTTGACGAAGTGATTATTGAAGTACTTTAGATTGGGGTTTCTAGTGCGAGGGGGTAGGGGCAGAGATAGGTGAGGAAGGAGGGGGTGAGGGCGAGGAGGCAGGAATGGGTGATGTAGGTATCGAGGCTGGGTCAACGGAGGGGTCGGGGTTTGGGGTTTGCGAAGGGAAAGGCACATAGGGTGGGGAGGTAGGAGCCGGTGGTAGGGTGGGGTGAGTGTTTGGGGAAGGGGGTCAGGGGTAGGCGTGGAATGTAACATCTTGTATTTCCGGTTAATTAATTATTAACCTCGTTTAATCTTGTAAGGACCATTGTGGTCATTTATGAAACTTGTGGGCAACTTATGTTTGTTTTTTTTTTATTTTACAATATTTCTTGAAAAGTTAACAACTTAATAATAAATTGTATACAATAATAATAATAACTATAATACTAATGTTAATAATGCTAATAATAATATCTTTAAATAATAATATAATAATGTTGCTATTAATAATAATAATAATTGGTAAAAAAATATTAACTTAAAAAGGGTTCAAAATTTGAAGTTAAGATGTTAAGGGCCTTAGTATCAATTTAGAAACTTCAATAACAAAGTTTGGGGGTATTGATGTAAAGTTAAAAACTTTAAACTAAGGTTTGTACATGAAATAATAATAATTTGAAACTCCAGGGACCAAAGTTGTAAAGTCATTCAAAATCACCCAAACCACCCCCCCTCTACTCTCGTACATCCGACCACACTTCACCGGAGCTCCGGCAAGCCTCAAAATGCCCTCGAATGAACGCATATTAAAGAGAAAAGGGTAACCGAATGATCGGGGCAACGATTCGAACCTGAGCGTGGGTTTTAATTGACTTTTTAACTCGGTTCTTAATGGTACTCGAAGATTGAAACCGAAGTTTACATTGAATCCGCAAGTTCTAACTCGGATTAGGTGGAGGATCGAATTAATCGAACCGTAACGCTCGTACAATCATTACTAAACTAAATGTGTGGTTTAATTTGAGCTTAACAACCCATAAAACATCTAATGGTAACGGAAACAACGTCTCAAATAGAGAAGCTTGTTCGGTACTCGATCGGCCAAGTTGAACCTATTTAACATAGGGGAAAGTTTCCTTATGATCCCTTTCAACATATAAACCTTCAATTGCTTGAGAAATCCACTCCAAACATCGATTTCAGACACCTAGCCGTCGCATACAACCGAAGCTTTACCGGGCAAAATTTCATCATTCGTTCATAATCAAGTAGATGAACCCACTCGCACACTCGATCTTTCATAGGGATTAAAAGCCCTAACATTAATTAGTTTATCATACACGAATTGATCCACAATTTGGGGTTGGATTAATCTAGGGTTTATAGGAAATTGGGGGATTTAATTGAAGTTGTTTTTTAAGAATTAAAACGAATATCCTAACGCGGCTGAGAGCCTTGGTTCACTAGTTAAGTCACTGCATATGCAACATGAGGTCCGGGTTCGAACCGGGCTACCCCATGTATTTTTTTAAGGCTTTCCAGCCATAATTAGTTTATAGAAATTTTTCTATAAATATAAAAATAATCTTTATATTGTTTTAGAACACCAAATTTTCTATAATTTCCTAAAAATTAAATAGTTATATATCTTTGTGATAAATAATTCAAGTTGTTTTGGATTATTTGAAACATTATTTGAAACATTATAAATCAATATGTTAATGAATAATTATGTAAAGTTATTTAAATAATTAGTTATTCATCTTTTCATTTAACCATGTATATATAAATAATTAATTAATTTATTTCTTAACTTTTATTTAAATTATTAGAACTTATAAAACAATAGAAGTTTTATTATTGATTATCATTGTTTTAAGACATTAGAAGGATTATTTAAAACGATTAAAGTAACTTTAAATAATTCGATATTATTTTGCAAGCAATATAATAAGTATTCAATAAATCATCTTCACCAAATTTTAAATAATTAATTTCTAAATTAATTATATTTTTCACACATTATATTAATCTTTATTAATTTGATAAAATAAATTATTGAATCTTACATTATCATTTCTAGTCTTAATTGATTTATCATCTTTATTAAACCAAAACGTGAAACTTATTATAATTAAACCTTAACCTTGTAAATATATATATATAATTTTAGGTGCATTGTGAAGAAATACATTGGATCGCTGTTTATTACATTTCTTATTAATCGTCATTTTTATACATTTGATCAAGTGAGTATTTCTATACCCCTCTTTTTACTTTCACACTTTGGGGTGAAACATGTTACATTATAAACTTTGCACTTGTAAACACGTTTGATTCTTGTAAACTTATGGCATTTCACCTGTATGTTGTGGATTAGTTGAACTTTGTGACTACCATGTAATGTCGAATATATGTACAATCATTAACTATTGCTAGCCTAGCGAAGTCATAGATCTATGGGCCAGACAAGCCTGCTTGGTTGATCCAAGTACACTTAGCTAATCATATATACTTGTAAACGTTTGAGACTTGTAAAACTTTGTCGAGGTTTGATTGTGCATTCTGTCTTACATCCCTAGTTACTTTGTTCTCTAACTCACAACATGAATTGCCATATTTTATATACTTATGTATCGAAAACTATGGAAATCTCACCAACATTATGTTGACCTTTTATTTTAACATGTTTTAGGAAATACTCAAGCTTGATCGCCACTTTTGAAGTTGTTCACACCTAGGAATGGACCTAGTTAATTAAATCAATGAGCTTGTTATATTTCTTCTTATGTCTTCTTATTTGAGACTTATGTTGTAATGTACCTTTGAAACTTATGAATAATATTTTCGGATTTATAATAGCGTTATATGGCTGTGAACGATCTTAACTCTCACTCCTCGACGTTTCCGCCGTCAAGGTTGGGGTGTGACATGGAAGAAGTAGCGGTAGGGGAGCAGGATGTGTGGGAGTGGGGTCGAGTGGTTGGTTGATAGAGGGGGACGAATGAGAGGGCATGGGGTTAGGAATTGGGGAGGGAGAAAAGGGGGTGGCGGTGTGTGATGAAAAAAGGGGAAAGGGAGGATGACGAGTTGGGTGGGGTGGAGTGATACGGGAAGGTGTTGTTTATGAATTCAACATGACGAGAGTGATAGACCCGACGAGAGGTGAGGTCGTAGCATTTATAGGCAGATTTGGAGGGGGTAGCCAAGGAAAACACACCGAGAGGAGCGGGGTTGTAGTTTGGAAGTGGTGTAGGGGTGTAGCCACGGGAAGCAAAGACATCCAAAAGGTTTGAGTTTGGAGTAGGAGGGTGGGGTGCCGTACAATCGGTGGTAAGGGGACTCGTGATCGAGCAGAGGGGTAGGGAGATGATTGATAAGATAGACTGTGGTTTGAAAGGCATGGGACCAGAACGATAGAGGGAGGTTGGCAAAGTAAAGAAGGGAGAGTCCCGTTTTAAACGATGTGGCGGTGACAGCGTTCTGCTACCCCATTTTGTTCTAGGGTGTGAGGAGGGGTAGTAAAGTGAGACATGCCTTGCAATTGAAGATAGGGACGAAGACCAATGTATTCACCATCATTGTTGGAAAAGAGAGAAATAATGGCTTTTGAAAGAACTTTTCAACTAGTTGTTTAAATTGTGGAAAGAGTATTTTGATACCTGATTTTTGTTTTAAAGGATAAAGCCATGAATATTTAGAGTAGTATTCGACAAACAACACACAGTAACAAAAATCATCAACAGAACTTTGGACAGGGCCCCACACATTAGAATAAAGTAATTGTGAAGGTTGAGTGGCACTAAAACTATTTTTTCCAAAAGGCAACTTGTGGCTTTTATTTAAAGAACAAGAATTACAATGAAAAGAAAAATCTAATAAATGAGTAAAAGTAAGTCTAGTAAGCTTGCATAATGACTTGAACACTCTTGAAGAAGGATGTCCAAAGATATGCACACCAAGGGAGAAGCGGTGATGGCGGTATTTAGTTATGGAGAAGAGCGGGAGTTGGCATAGTAAAGGTCATTGATGTTCACCCCATGCATGAGTTGCGCCCCCGTGCGAAGATCCTTGACAAGAAAATGATACGGAAAAAATTCCATGGAAACATGATTAGTACGACATAACTTAGCAATAGAGACAAGATACGTTGTAGTTGAGGAACAACAAGAACATTGGTGGGGGAAAGTGAACGGGCAGTACTAGAGAAAGTGGTGGTACCTGTGTGAGAGATGGGAAGGGTCTTACCATCGCCAAGAACTATCTCATCAGGTCTGTCATATTGGAAAGAGTGTGGAAGGATCCATGATCGGAGGTAGCATGATGAGAAGCACCTGTGTCGAACATCCAGTTCGGAGAGGTCGGGGAGGGCCGCACCGAGGAGGTGTTAATTGTGGGAGCAACAGGGGCATTGACACTGATGTTTTGGTCCCGAAGAAAGCGGTTAAGTTTGCGACTGTCCTTGGTATCATGGCCCGAGATGTTACAGAACTGACAGAAGGATGTGGCTAGAGTGTTGCGGTTGTTGATGGCGGGTGGTTGTGATGGCTAGTGGGAGCGAGTAGCCTTCGATGAACCGGGCTGGGGTGCACAGTTGTTGTTGGTGCGGAAGTCTTGGGGCCCCCGGTTGAAGGAGCGAGGTGGTTGTCGGTGGGTATAGTTGACCGTAGCCAGTGATGGAGTGGGAGTCGATTCTTGAAGGGCGCGTTCGAAGTCTACAAGTTTATCAAAGAGCTCAGGAAAAGAGATGGGGTGCTCACGAACCTTGATGGCTGCAATGATGGTGTTGTAGTCATCACCAAGTTGACTGAGAATGTGTACTATCAAATCTTCATCATCAACTGGATTGTGTGCAAGGGCGAGTTCATCGGCAATGGTTTTCATGTCATGAAGGAATTCGAAAACGGTGTGAGTTCCTTTAGGATTTTTAGCAAGGCGAGACTTCAAGGGGATGATGCAAGATCACGAAACACTAGCATAGCTCGCACTGAGGCTCTTCCAGGCTTGTCGAGCGGTGTCTGAGGAAGAGACAATGAGTTGAATAGTGTTGAAATGGCTGCCAAGAAGCACGCTAGTGATAATATGATCTTGACGATACCAGAGAAGGAATGTTGGGTTGGGTTTGGTGGGATCACCGGTAATAAATTGGGATGGTGGAGTAACGTCACCGGTGATGTGCTTGTCAAGATCCAAGCCTATAAGAGTGGACAAGATTTGCTTTCGCCAGACGGCGAAGTTGGAGGAGGTAAGTTTGATCGGAAAGTGGGTGTTGGCCGGGAGTTGGATAATGGGCTGGGTGGTCTTGGATTCGGTGAGGGGAGTCGGAGGGTTGTTATCAATGGCTACCGGTGGTGTGGTGTCTGCCATGAAGGAGTTAGGTGTGAAGAGAAGGATCACTCCGTGGAGCCTGTTATGGCTCTGATACCATAACAAGGTGATAGTTTTTGGTTATGAAGAGTTATTTCTTCTCATTCATTCATGGAGTTTAAATACATATGTAAAGGAGAAAGTACAGGAACTACATCGGACTTGCTAACAAATTTTGAGTAGGTGGTTCCTACTTTTAGGGACTTGATAAGATGTGATAAGTACATTTATAAATTTAATATTGACAAGAAAATAGGTAGTCTAACTCTTATCCTTAATAGTTAAAGCATTATTAAACGGAGAATAAGTTTAAATTTATACTCCTTCCCAAACCTACAACTCTACAGGAATGTCATAATGAGCTTTTTCACTTGAAAATCAAGATCTAAAATGATCCTGAACTTGTTTATTTTAACCATAGAAAAGTAAGAATTGATGCCTTAACAACCCATTTTTATGTGTTTTTTGGCAATGGTAATGAACAACCACTTGGTGTCAGGGTTTTAGGGTTTTTGGCGATGAAGATGAATTACTATGATGGTATGGAAGTAGTGTGGTTGAAAATAAACAATGATGATATGTGATGATATAAACCCCCCTCATGTGACGGGCACGTAGAAGGTTTCAAACAACACTAGTGGATGGCTCAGCGCCTTGGGTGAAATTGATGATCTATGGTCAAACTTAACTGTAATTAGTATATAATTCTTTATATGAAAATTATGGGCTAGCTTTTAACCCTAACATGCAGCTTTGGTATGATAAGGAGAACCTATAAGGTGGTGTTCAACTAATGAAACATATTATGTGCCAAAAGATGAATTAGAGTTTAATGACGGTTAACCTACGAAGGACCGATGATTATTCTACATCAAAGTTAATTAATAAGAAAAAGGATAGATAGGAATGGTAAAGGTTTAACAAATGCATATAACAGGATTTGATGCTTACAAATAGTGTCTCATGTCTATCTAAAAGCATGAGAGTTTAAATCCTATAATGTGTATCTATCGATAGTGAATATGTGTGGATAAGTCATTTAAACAAACATTAAATTAGAGTCCACCAAAATCTTAACACACGTTTCAGAATTCAACAACTTGTGAAATATTTCATAATGGAGGTGGATGCAATTAATAAAACGGGTTAGAACAATCCTAAAGCAAAAATTTTATGTTGCACCCTGAAAGGATTATACATGCCAATTCAATAGGTGATTTGATGATTGCTTTGATGGAATACCACAAGTCCAAGAAGAAATGCAGATGAAGATCATGCTCAGAAAAACCAAGTGTTGTCTTCCGCATTTGTCAATGCGAAAGACATAAAACAAATACGGACAAGTATTTGTTCTTCCGTATTGACAAATGCGGAAGACTAAGTATTAATGCGGACAAGACTTTGCTTATCCACATTTGACAAATGCGGATGACCGAACAAATGCACATAAGTATTTGTTCATCCGCATTAACCAATGCGGATGACCAACATACTAATGTGGATGATCAAGTGAAGAAATGTTGATCAAGTAAACTCATCCACATTTGCCAATGCGGATGAACAAGCAAAGATGCGGATCAAGACTTAGACTAGTTCTGATGTAATAGGTCAGGGGTAGTTTAGTCATTTTGTAAAAGGCATATTGTCTGCCTATAAATAGAATAGATAACCTCGTACATGAGGTGACGGCTAAGTGACAGCTGATAGACATAGAGAATTTGTTGTTGTCATTTATTCTCTGTAATCAATCAACTTTCATATATATAATACAAAATCATTTATGAGTATAATTCTTGCATTGAATATTCTTTGATTGTTTGTTTCCGCCATTCAATCATTGACTCAATTACCATATTCGATGCTTAGTAAGAATCTCAATCTTACTTACCCAGTCAATTGGTATCAGAGCTTTGGCTCTCGGTTCTCTTTCAGATCTGCGCAAGAACTGAATAGAATTCGATAGATCTGGTAATCGAGTTGCTAGTAGAGTGTATCATCATTTCTACTTAGTAAACAACAGAAATTACTCCTGTCAACACATTCTCACCAAAATATTCCAAACAACAAGAAACTTACTACAATCACAAATCTGATTCTGAAATCCGTTAGAACTATTTGGACAAGTTAGACTAATCAATCTTAAAAATCACCTTAATCTATATTCATAGAATGGATTCTAACTGTTACTCAGAACTTGGTCATACATATAAACCTCTTATGCTTAAACACAAATCTGAGTTTAAACAGTGGAAAATCAGGTTTAAGAATTACATCACAGGTGTAGATCCTGATTTTTGGATCTCAATATGCAAGGGGCCACATATCCCTGTCACTCTGTCTACAGATCAATCTGCAATTTACAAAACTGCAAGAATACCCATTGAAGATCTAACTCTTGATGATGAAGACTATAAGAAAATCAAGATTGACCTCAAAGCCTACTCCATTCTAACTCAAGCACTCAAGATGGATGTGCTGAAAAGATTAGAGAAGTATGATACTGCAAAAGTTGTGTGGGATGCGTTGAAAATCATGTGTGAAGGAAGCAGTGAGGTAGCAGAAATTAACAAGGATAAGCTTGTTAATCAGTATGAAACATTCCACCACACCAAGGGATAGTCCACATTCAAACAACTGCACAGATTTGTACAGTTGATAAATGATTTGGAAATCATGGGAGTCACTTACAAGATCAAAGAATTAAAAAAGAAAATGCTTCACAGCCTCCCTGAAAGCTGGAAACAGAATGTAACAATGCTGAAAAATACTCTTGATCTTGAAAGTACTACTTTGGATATCTGATAGCCAAAATAGAAGCATTAGAACTTGATGAAAGAAGCAGAAATCTTGGTGGATCAAGAGTGATTGAGGCTTACAAATTTCCATCAGAATCTCATTCTGTGGAAAATGCCTTCATCACTGAGGAGGATGATTTCATCTTATCAAGAGATCAACTGAACAACACTGGATTCATTGCAACTCCACCAATCAATCATCCATCAACATCATCTCAAACATCCAAAGTCACTGCTCTCCTCAAACCACTCCTGAAGACACAAGATCAAAATATCAAAAGGCAACTTACAATGCCTTTGTTGCAAGCTTTGAAGCATACTTAGGAGGAAGACTCACTTCCGCTCATCTAATTCAGGAAGATCTGGAGGAAATGGATCCTGATGATGTGGAAGAAATGGATCTACAATGGCAAATGACCATGATTGCCATGAGAGCCAAGAAATTATTTAGAAAAAGGCAGAAAGCTGAGCCTAAATGAAAATACAAAACTTCGATATGATAATCCAAGGTGAATATGTTGATACATGTATGTCCCTAGATCATGATATGAATGTAATAGATCTTGTTTGTCTGATTCTGATGTAATGTTTGGAATGATTAATGAAATGATATTGGTTGTTTGTTATTTATAATGTTTAATATTTCATTAATGAGTCAATGTTGAATTGGTTAATTAGGTTTGTGATTGTTTAAAGTGTTACACATAATGTTATATTAATTAATACATTCAAACTTAACAAAATGAAGTTCTCATGCGAATGGCCCATGCGAATGGACCATACGCATGAATAACTTCATACGAATGACTCAGTCGCACGACTGAACCAGAGACTGGATCAGTCGTATGATTGTAACATAAGATTGGCTCAGTCGCACGACTGAACACTCAGTCGTGCGGATGAAACAACCGCATGGTTCAATCGCACGACTGAACCATACTAATGGTTCAGTCACACGAATGAACAATACTAACCTATAAATACAACCCAATTCGTGGAAAAACGTGAGCATTGATTCTATTCGACTCCAGACGTACCCTAGCCGTCCAGAAGCCTCCAGTTGATACTCCAAGTTCATAGAACGTTTTAGATCGATTCCTAATCGATTCTTAACGTTTGATTCAATACTTTATTGATTCTACGTGCGTTCTCAATGATTGGATCGCCAATCAAATAGGATTCCGCACTATTTGGTTTGGTTTACACATTAATCATTCGGTATTTCGTTCAAATACCAGGTCCCAACAAGTGGTATCAGAGCTTTGGCTCTTGATTACGTGTGATTCAATCAAGATTGATAAAAAGTTTGTGTTTTTACACTAAAAAAACGCAATCTTTTGTGTCAAAAGTTGTCTTGGACGTTCCCTGCTCATCAAGTTTTGGTTTCTACGGCCTTAGGCGATTAGGGTTTGCGAAATTTTGAATTTTTACGGCTAAAACACGTTTAACCTAGAAATTTTCACAAAACAGCAGCTTCAGTCGCACGAGTGAGCCATTCGCACGACTGGACTTCATTCGCATACACCAGACGCATGATTGGACTGAGTCGCATCTCCATTCGTACGGCTGAACCATCTGTTCGCAGTGTTCATATGCATCAGCTTCATTCGCACGACTGAACCAATCGCTTAGTTCATTCGCACGGATAGCCTATTCGCATCACCCAGTCGCACCAGTTTGACAGTTTGTTTAGTACACTTAAAAGTTAATCGAGATGGAAGATCAGATGTCAGCGTTTACTATTGGCAAGGACTCAAGGATCCAGAACCTACTGTTTCTTGAGAGTGAGGTAGGGAATCATAATAAACCACCAAAACTCTTAACGTTAGATGAGTTTCCCCACTGGAAACAACGTTTTGAGATCTACCTCAATGGAGTGGATCCAAATTTGTGGGAAGCTATCGAGATTGGGTATAGTATGCCGGTGGGAGCAGATGAGGTGAAACTTACTCTAGGAGGAATGATTGATGCACATAAAGTTAAATATAATGCTGGAAAGAGAGTATATGCATTGCTAACACAGTCTATCCCTAAGGACATTTTTCACCAATTCTTAGAGAATAAACAAGCCAAGAAGTTATGGGATGAGCTGGAAAAAGATATGACGGGAATGCTTCGTTGAAGGCAATTAAAGCTAAGGAACTGAAGAAAGAATTTGACAACTTTTCATCGATGGGAAAAGAGAGTTTAGACGATGTCATTGATAGATTCTACCATTTGATGAGCGAGCTGCACACACATGGTGTCACAACTACCATGGAAGATAAAGTGTCAATTTTGCTGCCGGGTTGCCAGAAAGTTGGGCTTCTTTTGTGTCAAATCTAAGACAGAATGGATTGCTATCAAAGTTGGACATCAATGTTTCATACTAAAGCTGCGAGAAGAAGCACTAAGGATGAAGTATCGAGCTCAGAAGTCTTCGTACACTCAGAATCCAGCTTTGTACAATGCCACTTATCAAGTTAAGACGTCTGGAGCACCTCTTCAGACTGCTTTTGTGTCAAGCTCATCTGGTCCTTCACAAGTCTCTCCTTCAGGATCAGAAACGTCAAGGTCTTCTAGTACCCAATATATCGGATCCGAAGCAAATGCTACCAGACTGAAGACTGAGAATCTTGGAAACGTGACAGTAGAAGTAGCTCGAGAGCACATGGATCTCTTGGCAGCAGTGGTCCATTCCTATGATGGACTCATTGCTGGAAAAATTGGAAACTGCCATCTGGCAGATGAGGACTACGAGCAGGTTTGAGACTGAACTGGAAAGGATGGATATTATGTGGGCCTTAGCAATGCTGTCTGGAGAGCAAAGAAGTTCGTGAAGAAGACCGGACAAAACTTGGTTGCTACTAAGGACACTACTTTTGGTTTCGACAAGAGCAAGTGACCTGCTTCAACTGTGGAGAAAAGGGGCACTTCAAAAGAGAATGTGTGAAGCCAAAGAAGACTGGAAACGGGAACCATTCTCGTCCTTCACTCGTCAAGACAAGCAAGCTAGCAGTTCTACATCATCAGGCAAGGATCCAAAAGCTTTGACCGCCCATGATGATGGACAGGACTGGAGCTTTAGGTTTGTATCTCCGGGAGAATCCAATATTGCGAGCGTGGATGACTTAGATGATGATTCCGCAAGTGAAGAGATATACCAGTTGAGATAGCGATGTCACATAGTGAAGAAACTGCAACAGAGGTCAGCTACAAGCCTGAAGAAGGACGTCTACAACAAAGAAAGAATCACCAGAACCAGAGACATCTGATGCTGCACTGATGACTACCTCATCAGAACCTCCTCAGGTAAGTTCTACTGACCAACTTTTCAAAAATCATGCTTGTTCTGACTGTGATAAATTTAGAGAAAGCATAGATAGAAATTTTCTAGGTTGCTAGATCATAATGATAGCCTAGTAAAGGATTTGAAACTATGCACTGAGGCAAATAGAGTTTTAAAACAAAATGAGCATAGTTACAAAGAAAAGGTAGACCTATTGAATAAACAGCTTAGGGAAACTGAAGTAGTAGCATTTAACCAAGAAAATGACATTAGGTACTATCTTAACTCCCTAGAAGACACTAAGAAACAAAAAGCATCTTAGAAGTAGAAGTTAACTCTTTAAAGCAAAAACTGCACAGTTGGACAAGTTCATCTCATATTGTCCAACACTTACTGAGAGAGCGTAACAACGGGGAGGGTTTGGGTTATAAAGTGGTTCCACCACCACCTGAGACCTTGATGAACACTAAGAGTAGACCAACAAATAACAACCCCATCAAGGATCATGTGGTGTCTACTCCTCTTGTTAGTGATCCAGATTCCTCATGTTCATCAATTGAATCTGGAACAAAACAAAAGGAGGCCACTTCAAAGGCAAAGGGTAAAATGCCTTGTGTTAATCTGGAAAAAGATTTTGAAAAGGTTAATATAAAGTCCGAGTCAAACAAAGTCAAATCTGAATCTAAAAGGACTGCTAATGTTAATCTTTCATAAGCTTCATGTCAAAAACCAGTTAACTAAAAGGAAAAAGATGTTAAAATGTTAAAACAATTGATTTTGTTAAACAGAAGAAAACATCAAAAGAAACAGAGTCAAAACCCAAACTAAGTGATGTTACTAGGGTGTCACACTATCTCCACAAAGAAAGTTTAATCATAAAGTTGATAGCAGGTTGTGCTACAACTGTGGAGAGTGTGGACACATTGCTTCCTTTTGTCCTTACTATCAACACCTAGGAAGAAGATTGAACTTCAGATTCAAAACCTAGGTATTCTAAGAGGAGTTCTTTAACTCCACCTAGAAGAACTAGTGAACCTAACGTTCAACCCATTAGCCAGTCGACTGTTTATCACAAACAGGCATGCTCCAATCTGGATTATGGAAAGAGAAGTCATCCTCTGTGTCTGATAATGATGACAAGAAGGAACCTGAGCTACCCTCACCCTCTAAGGGTCAATGGCTTGAATTCATGATGTGTGATGCCTCTGGGAACCCAAGCCAGTAAAGGCTTGGGTTCCTAACCTAAACTAATGTTTTACATTGTATGTGTTGGGTGTTCGCTACAGTGCTGAAACCAACACATGGATTGTAGACAGCGGAGCATCCGGGCACATGACAAGAAACAGGGCTCTTTTATCAAACGTCAAGCAAATAAAAGGAGGGCATGTTTCGTTTGCTGGAAACAAGGGAGGCTATATCACAGCTCAGGGAGAAGTTGGAAATCAGAAAGTTAAGTTTGATAAGGTGAACTACGTTCAACAACTTCAAAACAACTTACTTTCTGTTTCCCGAATCTGTGATAAAGGGTTTAAATTCATATTTGACAACAAGAAATGTTACATCCTAAAGAAAGACTATGTGATTCCGGAGGACCAAGTTCTGATGACAGCTTCAAGATATAAAGACCTTTATGTTTGGATCTCTCAACGGCTTCTACAACGGATCATGAAGTTCAGTGCTTCCTATCAAAAGCTACTGAGAATGACTCCATTTCCTAGCACAGGAGAATGGGACACATAAATCATGGAAGATGAATCACTTGATTCAGAAGGATCTAGTGCGAGGTGTTAACGTCAAAAATTTCCAACTTCCTGAGTTCTTTGTAGCATGCAAGAAAGGCAAACAGACGAATAAGACTCATAAGGAAAGTAAAGTTCATTCTATCGAGCTTCCTCTTGAACTTCTTCACATGGATCTGTTTGGTCCAGTCAGTACAAAGAGCATTGCAGGCGACTTGTACTGTTTTGTGGTTACTGATGACTACACAAGATTCTCTTGGGTAATGTTTCTGAAGTCCAAATCAGAAACATTTGAGTCATTCAAGGAGTTGGTAACCACACTGGAATCTCTCTACAAGCTGAAAGTTAGACAAGTACGCTCAGACAACGGACGGAATTCAAGAACCAGTGGATGGAGACATACTACTGCAAGGAAAAGGAATTGTGCATCAATTCACTTCTGCCTACACCTCAAATGAATGGTGTTGCTGAGAGAAAGAACGAAGCTTGATAGAGATAGCACAGGACAATGCTGGCAGACTCGAAACTGCCTATCCAATTCTGGAATGAGGTAGGGCTAATGCATGTTATACACTGAATCGAGTTCTGATAGTCAAGCGCCATGGAAAGACATGTTACGAGCTACTACAACGACGTAAACTGAATCTGGAGTATCTCGAACCATTTGGCGCGCCGTGCACACTTCTGAAGAAAACTCAAGAAGGAAAATTTAGCGAGAAGACTGATGAAGGGATCTTCTTAGGATACAACATACCAAACAAGAGAATTTACAAAAACTCAACGAGTTTAGTAGAAGTGTGGTGTAATGTTAATGTTCAGAGATATACCACACCACCTACTGGCAAAGGACCCGCCTACTTTTTCGACTATGATGGATTCTTTAAGTTCTTCAACATCCCTATCTCTCCTTCTAATGATGAGTTTGCTACTCAATGATGTATGATATCTTGAATACACCATCTCTTGATTCAACATCATCGAGTTCACAGGGAGAATCATCTACTCAATCAGGGGGAGTAGTCGACGATAGTGACTCCTCCTCTGAAGATGAAGCTGAAGAAGATGACCAGAACAGTCAGGAGGAACAGGTTCCAGTTCCTGAAAGTCCACAAGTATCTAACGGTGATGCACCTTCGACTTCGGAACCTCAAACTCCTTCTACCTCAGATGTAGAACCAAATGTTCATAATCTTGGCTCTGAGGTAGCTGTTCCTACTACTCCAGGATCACGTCTAAACGTCTATCATCCCTTAGACAATGTCATTGGGGATGTCAGATCAGGAGTACAAACCCAAAATCAGCTGTACTCAGCTGATTATGCCTCTGTTATGGAAAAGAGATACATTCATGATGGTGCTTATTGGTCTTTTGTCTCGCAGTTTGAGCCAAAATACGTCAGTGATGCACTAAAGGATGAGGCATGGGTGAGTGCCATGCAAGAAGAACTTCTTCAGTTCAAGAAGTTAGGAGTATGGACTCTGGTAGATAGACCTAAAGGTGCTAAGGTCATTGGCACCAAATGGGTCTTGAAATGCAAGAAGGATGACCAAGGGGTCATTATCAGGAACAAGGCTCGACTGGTTGTTTAGGGATTTCGCCAAGTCGAGGGGATTGACTACAATGAAGTGTTTGCACCCGTGGCAAGGATGGAAGCCATCCGTATCTTCCTTGCTATGCATCTTTATGAAGATTAAAGTCTATCAATTAGATGTGAAGAGTGCATTCCTTCATAGGGAAATTCGAGAGATAGTGTATGTCAGTCACCCGAGGGATTTGAAGATCCTTATCATCGGGACAGAGTTTACAATCTCGACAAGGCCTTATACGGGCTTCATCAAGCTCCAAGGGCCTGGTATGAGAAACTCTCAACTCATCTTGTGAACACGGCTTTCGCAGGGGAGTCATTGACTGCACACACTGTTCATCAAAGAAAAAGATGGAGACCTACTGCTAGTACAAATCTATGTCGATGACATAATCTTCGGTTCAAAGAACGAAGAATTATGCTAAGAGTTTGAAGCATTATGAAGAAAGAGTTTGAGATGAGTGCTATGGGGGAGATGAAATTCTTTCTCGGGTTACAGATGGATCAGACACCTAATGGATCTTTCTACATCAGACCAAGTATGTGGGAGACATTCTCAGTCGGTTTGACATGGAGAATGCTTCTGCTGCTAGACTCCACTTGCTACAAATCATGATATAGCACCTGACGAAAATGGAGATCTGGTAGATGCCACAATGTACCAAGGAATGATTGGATCCCTCATGTATCTCACTGCCTCAAGACCTGATATCATGTATGCTACATGTTTATGTTCTAGATATCAGGCTAAGCCTAAGGTTAACCATCTGATCGGGGTCAAAAGGATATTTCGTTATTGAAGGGTACACCACACTTGGGTTGTGGTATCCTCATGATGATGACTTTGAGCTCACGACGTATAGTGACTCGGATTACGGGGCTGCAAGATGAACTACAAGTCTACATTAGCAGGGTGTTAATTCTTGGGAGGAGATTAGTTACCTGGCAGTGTAAGAAGCAGACCTCAGTTGCATTGTCAACCTGTGAAGCCGAATACGTTGCTGCTGCAAGTTGCTGTCACAAATCATCTGGATTCAACAGCAAATGTGGGATTACGGTTTAAAGTTTTCTTCTACTCCCATCTTTGTTGATAACTCTGCTGCAATTGCAGTAGTAACTAAAAATCCGGTACAACATCCAAAGACCAAACACATCGGTATTAAATACCATTTCATTAGAGACTGTTTTGAAAAGAACTAATCGATGTGGTAAAAATTAATACTGACTTTCAACGTGCTGACCTCTATACAAAAGCCTTTGATAAACCACGTTTTCTATATCTGTTAGAGGTCAACGACGTTAAATAGAAAAGTGATGTTATTTCTGATGATGATCATGTGTAGCCGATGCATTGTAGTTATATTTTTTATTTTTCCTTATTTATTTTATTTTGTTAAATTAAATTCATGTTATTTAGCTGTCTGTTAAAATCCTAAAATAATTAAATCCAGTATGATTTTAGAATTTTAGGGGGAGAGTAGGTCAGCTAGTAATATTAAAAAAACGAGGGAGAAGGAGTGGATAGCTGATATAAGGTAGATCGTATCTGTGATACCGATTCAAACCTTTTGGAAAATGATAGTACACAGGAACAAATCAAAAGGGACTTTAAAATTTTAATTTAGAAAAGATGCAAAATTCAAAGTATAAGTCTGTGTAGTCTAAGCATATAAAAGGGAAGATGATAGAAAAACTGGTAACTACTAAGGTAACACAAAGAAAGTAGACCTAGAGGTTGCTAGACCACAAATGATATGTCGGTAGATTCAATACAATAGATGATTAGACCTGACTGGTGATCTCAAGATCAAACTAAGTTGTTCAACTGACTGTGGGCTGCCATCTTATCACTGGTTAACACAATCAACAATATTCCAATAAGGGGTAATGAGCATGTAAACGCCACAATGTGTGCGGATGACCATAAATAGAGCAAAGCACGAAAAAATGAAAGACACATGCTATCAAGCTAATGACATATGTTGTTGGTGCATTCTGTGCAAAAGAAAATTTAGCTGCTCTAACAAGAAGATAGGTTGTGTGCCTCTCTGTTGTGCGATGGCACTGACCTGAGGATAAGCATAACCTAGATATTCTAGAATTCATTGTTGTTTGCCGCCTCTCTGTGTGCGATGGCACTGACCTGAGGATTGGCTTCTCTTTGAAAGCTCTAAGAATAGTCTCTTCTAGTAAAAATACCCGTAGACCGCTCAAAAGCTCCTGAGGAATGTTGATTACCATATAAGTGTGGATCCAAAAATGTTAGTTGAAAAATTAAACCTAAAACTATCACCAGTTTGTGTCTAAAGTCTGTGTATGGATTTAAGAGGACAAATATACTGACAATCATTGTAGCTGCAATTCTTGAAAGTTCAAATCAATGTGGGAATCTAATAGTACCAGTGTGATTTCCTAAATTTGCTAACGACTCTGGATGAAAACCAAGAATTGAGCATCAAAAGGTTTTGATAACAAGTCCCAAATGATTGACTTGCCTGTATGATTCCAAAATTGAATTGGTCCAGGTGTGGTCAAACTAAATTGAAGCTGCCTATTCTGGAACCAAATCCAGTAGATGTCTATCTTAGGATTATCTCTCACAAAAAGTCAAAAACAAGTTTTAGTTTTGTATTTAGTTTAAGTTTCTAGTTAGTTAGTCATTTTAGTTTGTTTGTTCGTCGGACTATATATGAAAATCAGTATGGGATTAACTCACCTAAAAGGGTCATGTCTGAGATAGCCACATGTGTTTTCAAAGTTTAAAAGGGTCACGTCTGAGGTGACTAAATTGTTTAAAAGGATCACGTCTAAGGTGATCAAAAAGTTTTCAAGTTAAAATGATCATGTCTGAGATGATCAAATGCTCATAATGTTAATTTCAACAGGTAAAAAGGGTTTAAGTGCTAAATGTTCATAAGTGTAACCCATTCGCACGACTGGATCATAAGTATGGACCAACCATGCGAATGGATCCCATTCGCACGACTGGACATGAGATTGCGCCATTCACCCGAATGGCTTATCAAAATGATCCATTCAACCGAATGAAAGGGTGCGAATGAGTCAGTCGACCGACTGAGACTCAGTCGGTTAACTGAAGGTGCGAATGAAAGGGCACGAATGAGTCAGTCGACCGACTGAGACTCAGTCGGCCAACTGAATACGACTGACTGGGCCAAGCGCACGACTGAGCCTCAGTCGCCGAATGAACTGAGGCGAATGAGGCCAGTCAGGCCGATTGAACTCAGCTTCAGTATTTAAAGGGCCATAGTCGATCGCATCCACTCATCACCCTCAATTGCTCCTAAATCGTACCAAGTACCGTTACTCTGCCGAAATTCCTCTAGACCTTGTTTTATACATCTTTATTGATCTTCTGACGTGGGTTGACGATTATACAGGTATATTGCAGTGAAATATTACCGAAATCAGAAGACATTGAACCCTAATTTGTAATATTCGAGTGAAACAAGAACCGGACTGTAAATGACCAAATAACCAACATAAACTAAGCAAAATGTTAAAATTAAGTTTAATAGGTTATTAGTGACAAGATGGCGAGTCTAATGGACCATTAAACCATGTTAATTTACTTGATTTGGTCAAGATTCGAACCACAGGCGACTGAAAGTGGGACAAGCGACTAGTCGACCGGAATGAACTCCAATCGCACGATTGAATCTTGCGATTGGGTCAATCGGCCGAATGCACCATGCGAATGAACTCAGTCGGCCGACTGAACCAATCGCAGACTCAGCCTACAAATTGAACTAAGTCGATGTCTCATTCACCCGAATGAGCTCAGTCGCATGAAAGGACAACCGACTGACTTCGCATGATTCGCTGATTATGATGAATCGCGACGATTGAATTCAGACTACACCTTGAATTTGAATGTACCCTTGAACTGATTTTGAATGTATGACTTCTAATGGTTCTGTGTCTTGTGTTTCAAGACAATGGCTGATAGATGGTCCATCAATCCAAGCACAATATATGTGCTCATTTGGACCATACGACTCGGAATGGGGCCGAGTTTACAGAGATCATTGTGTTCCTTCGACGTTCTCGGATACATAAAGCCATATCCACACCGTGTACTCCTTACAGGTCGTTACATCAGGCTTTCTGGGAAAATGCCTCGTAGATCGTTCACGTGAGCCTTACAGCATACGAAGCTCCACATGGTCATGATATTGAGATTACAGCAGCTGACATCCAGAGAGTACTTGATTTTGGGGACGATACTGATCACCCCACCAGACTACATCCATTTATAGTCAGAGGTTGCTTTCTCAGAATTAAGTACGCTGGGGACATCAACTCAGGTGTGCTCAACAAGAGCAACATGTGTCCCCGGTATAAGTACTTGGCGCATGTGATCCTGAAGTGTATTGCTTCTCGGAGGGGTGTGGTTTGATGACCTGTCAGACCAGATTCAGAATGCCTATGTGGCACTAGTGCTGAACCACCCCTTCAGCTTCTCGAGCATGATCTTCTCATATCTGGTGGAGAATCTGGAGGCCAAGGGGAAGAGGGTTTTTGTATGTACCCCAGATTCTTGCAGCTGATCTTCAATGAGAAGTTGCCATCCCTACCAAAGGAGCGCCACGATGTGGTGACATAGAGATCATGGATGATACGACTCTGGGTCGTATGAGAGTTTACCGGGGTAAGCAGTTAAGACCCAGGTAAAGAGGTTGATCGGCCATCTGGCCAATGAGAGATATGTCGCCAGGTAGACGCAAGTGGCGTCATGATGACAGCGATTCAGACGATGAGAGGCTATTGCTCCCAGAGCATGATTCAGACGATGATGACAGTAGGGATGCTGGGGATGATATGCCTATTCCACCGACGGGCACAGCTTCAGATGTTATACCTCCAGTATCTGCCCAACAGGCGACATAGCTGAGTCAGCGGGTTTCCACCAAGACTTCATACCTGGTGAGGAGGAAGAAGAGTCTGATGAGGAGTCCTTGACGAGGACTGTGGGAAGCAAGGTTGTTCCCACAGAGTATGGACTCCGAGCGGTTGGTGAACGCCCCAGGGATTCGGGAGAGATTACTGCAGATCCTAGCTATGCCCCTGAGTTAGCTAGCCGTGTTCTAGGGGGAGCATCCACCTTGACTGGATCGAGGAAGAAAATGATGGCTCAGCCCCACGGCCAAAAGAAGAAGAAGAGAAGACTCACCTTCGTCACCACAACCACTACATCTACCACCACCCTACCACTTCTACAGCCACACCATCCACCACCACAGCCACCATAGCTACCACTACCACCACCACACCTCCCACCACTATACATATGCCAACCCCACCATATCTTTCACTCCTACATCACCTCCACTATCTCACAGACCCAACCTTCACACACAGCCACCACCACCACCACTAGCCACCAAGCAGGACCCTCATCCCATCCCGCACATATATATGGATCTCCTCTACCTCCATTTGGGGTAGAGGAACAGCTTTCTGCGCTGAACCGATGGTGATGCGTTTATTAGCTGCTGATGAGGAAAACGACGCAGATCCGTCATCTGACAGATCTTACTGCAGCGCAGTCTCAGCAGATCTCGGAGCAGGCTCGGTTGATAGATGAGCAGGCCCAACACATGGTTGCTTAGAGCCACGAGATCGCCCAACTCCAAGAGCACAGTGTCACATCTACTAAGAGGATTAAGGAGTTGGAGGAGGCTAAGAAGACCATCATGTTAAAGCTTAAGGGATCTAAAGACGAGCCACTAAAGATTAAAGAGGGAGACCAAGATGATGAGGATGATGATGAGGATGATGATGATGAGATTGAGGATGATGAGGGGATTGAGGACGAGAGGACAGAGGAGAGGAATGAGGGTGATGATGATGAAGGAGGAGATGTAGCTGCATCTGCCTCAGCTCAGGGTCAAGATAGAAGATCAAAAAGAAATCAAGACCAACGAGCTTCCTCTGCTG
This sequence comes from Flaveria trinervia, assembly GCA_025506515.1. NCBI lineage: Eukaryota > Viridiplantae > Streptophyta > Magnoliopsida > Asterales > Asteraceae > Flaveria > Flaveria trinervia. The sequence goes on from CM046442.1 coordinate 29,312,948, forward strand.
CCTCACCTACTGCTGATCCAGCGATTCAAGATAAAAGTAATGATTAGATGATCATGTATTTGATAGCTTTTGTACTTGAATCATGTATTAAACTTATGTATTTGATGTTTATATTAAGATTAATGTATTTCTGTCTTGATTATTAACTAATGTTTGCTGTGTTGAATGTTTTAAATCAAGCGAATCCTGATTTCCAAAGAGATGAATACAATATTGCTCCCCTCCAACAGGTCAAGACTCAACTGACGTTGATTCTTGATCTACAGGGTATTGTCAGGAGATCGGTTATGTATACTCCTAAGGAAGGAGAAATCATTCATAATCTTACTGACGAGCAATTAGCTGAGATCTTCAAGTTAAATCCCGATGAGATTGTGAAGGATGCTCCAACGTGCGACTCGACAAGTGACGAAGAGCTCAACGACATTGATGAAATAGAGATAGAAGATGTCACTGCAGAGCACTACCCTCAGTATGCTGACAATGAGGGAAATGTGGTCCCCAATCTGGGTGAATCCCTTGTCAGTGATACGTTTGAGGTGTTAGACAAAATGGAGCAGGAGTCAGAGAAGACAGAGGGAACGACACAAGCCTCAAATGATGATGTTGATATCCGAAAGGCTGAGTGGGCTGCCTGTTTTGAAGAAGTTAGAGCCCAACGCGTTGCACCTAAACAAGACGCCTACACAAAACTCTACAGAGTCAAGAAACATCATAAGGTGTCAGGCAGGATTATAGCATGGGCATATTTTGAGGACCTTGACGTCTATGCAGTTAATAGGGAGAAGGGCATAGAGTACTTTAGATTTCCACATGATCTAAAGACTCTACCAGGTTTTGAGCTCAACCAGCTGGCCAAACTGAAGCTGTTGTATGCTGACTCGAGAAAGATGTCAGGCTGGTTTGAGGCTGCCCTAAGGAAGGAGTACCATACCAGGTGGGTTAACTTCAGACCCCAACAGCCTACTAGGTACATCAGAAGGTCTGAAGTTGATGCCATTACTGGAAAGCCAAAGATAGTGTTGAAGTGGAGTCCTCCGCGCACGATGTCAAGAATCACACTCAGGGAAATGCCACAGGACTTCACTCCACATTTTAAGTGGTGGTACTACGATTGGAGGACAGGAGAAGCGGTCATAGTCCTAAACAAAGAGGGCCAAATGGATACTATCAGGGTATTTGACCCAATGTGGGTTACCAACTTGTCAGCTAATGATGTCTACGCTCTATACAAGTGGCCACTGTTCTATGATACGCAGGATATAGTACAAGCCCTCCAGTTCCAGAATGTCATAAGACTCTGTTTTGCATTTGAGATTCATGCAGGAGTCACAAAAGAGGATAAGTACAAAAAGTATGAGGAGGTAATGAAGAAAACAAGACATTAGAGAGATCTAGGTCCAAGGGGGAGTTTGTTGATACATGTATGTCCCTAGATCATGATATGAATGTAATAGATCTTGTTTGTATGATTCTGATGTAAGGTTTGGAATGATTAATGAAATGATATTGGTTGTTTGTTATTTATAATGTTTAATATTTCATTAATGAGTCGATGTTTAATTGGTTAATTAGGTTTGTGCTTGTTTGAATTGTTACACATAATGTTATATTAATTAATACATTCAAACTTAACAAAATGAAGTTCTCATGCGAATGGCCCATGCGAATGGACCATACGCATGAATAACTTCATACAAATGACTCAGTCGCACGACTGAACCAAGAGACTGGACCAGTCGTATGATTGTAACATAAGATTGGCTCAGTCGCACGACTGAACACTCAGTCGTGCGGATGAATCAACCGCATGGTTCAATCGCACGACTGAACCATACTAATGGTTCAGTCGCACGAATGAACAATACTAACCTATAAATACAACCCAATTCGTGGAAAAACGTGAGCATTGATTCTATTTCGACTCCAGACGTACCCTAGCCGTCCAGAAGCCTCCAAGTTGATACTCCAAGTTCATAGAACGCTGTAGATCGATTCCTAATCGATTCTTAACGTTTGATTCAATACTTTATTGATTCTACATGCGTTCTCAATGATTGGATCGCCAATCAAATAGGATTCCGCACTATTTGGTTTGGTTTACACGTTAATCATTCGGTATTTCGTTCAAATACCAGGTCCCAACAAAATGCTTTAACTGTGGCATGGCTGGCCATTTCTCCAGAGAATGCAATGCCCCCAAGAGAAACAACTATCAAAGGAACTCTCAAGGCCAGTCATCCTCACAACCTAACTCAAGGTTTCACTCCAATAACCAACAGCAGCAGTATCGTCATTCTCATCAACACCAATCATATCAAAATCCACCCCAACTGACAAATCAAGCTCATGGAAGCAGTCAGTCTTCTACCAGTGCTCTCGTGATAAAGCAAGATGGGGTATGTGACTGGAGCGTGTTTGCAGAGGAAGTCAAGCCTCAATTTCAGAATCATGCTCTTATGGCTCATATCAATGATGGTCCATCTCCAATGCCTATTGAGGTAAAATCTAACCTTTGTAGTGAAAAATGTATTAATGAATTGCAAGGTTATAAGGAGCATAACCATAAACTGGCAGATACAATTAAGGAAGAAAAGGTAAAGTCAAAGATGATGAAGAGAGAAATAAAAGGCTTTGAAATCAAAATCAAATCTCTTATCTCTGACATAGAAAAACTGCATGGTGAAAAGTACACTCTTGCAGCTGAGAATGAGCTCCTTACTGAAAAGTTAGCTCAATCTAAGGTTGAACATTCACTTACTGAAGTGAAACTTGAAAAGTTTCAATGTCTTCAGTCAAGCTGCAAGAGATGCTTGATTCTCAAAAGGATCCAAAGGACATGTCGGGGATTGGGTATAAATCATGTCCTCCACCATACAATGACAACTACACTGTCATGCCTATATTTGTCTCACTCACTGAAGAAATTGAAACTAAATTATGGAACCTAAATCTATAGTAAAACAAGTGACCAATCCTCAAAACAAACCTGATGTTTATATTGAAACCAATAAGGATAAAATCAAGTTAGGTCACCCAATCAAAATCAAAGAGTGTTCAGACAAGACAGTGAGTGTCATGAAACCCTCAAACCCTGTAAAAGCAATTGTCCCTTTTATAAAACTCATACCCTCTATTTTACAAGGTAAAAAGAAATATGTGAAGTCAGTGAAACCCATTGCTGAGAGCAGTTCTGATAATGAGATCATATCTCCAAAAAATTCAAGCAAATCAGAAAAGGTTTCACTACAAAAGAAACTAAAAGGATCTCTGAACTTGAATTGTTAATTGAAATTCAAATAAGTGCTGTGACTGGAGAAAAAAAATGATGAAGAAAAAGTTATTGATGATAAGAAACAATCTTCCTCTGAGAATGATGAACAAGGAGAAGATGAAAGCCAAACAAAGAATGAGGAACAAAGCTTAGAAATGGTGGTTTATTCTGGGCAATCAGAGGCTACTCAAACTGAGAAAGATGATTTTGAAGAATTAATCAATGCTATGGATAGCTTTACTTCTAAAGAATTCACAATAGATGAAGATTTTTGGGATTTTGTTCCAGACCAAAGGACCAACTCTGAACTATTGTAGTCATTCCTCAATCTCTAGTTCCATTGGAGAAAGAGTTGAGCATGCAAATTGTACCTGTTGTGTCACTATCAGAAGAAAAAAAGATATGATTAAAAAGTTTTATGAAAAAGAAAAAGAAAGAAAAGAAAAAGAGGCAGATGATCAAGAAAACATACAAGAAGAGGCTGAAAAATTGCATGAGGAGATGAAACAAGCTAAATCCTTTTCTGGTCCTCCACTTCAAACTTATACTAGAAAGAGGAAATACTTATCTGAGAAAGCTAAAGGAAAAAAACCCATGAAAAAAGAAGAACCAGCAAAGAAAGCCAAACCAGATGACCAAAGAAGTCTTGCTGCAATAGCAGAATTCCTAAAAGAACATGAAAAAGCTGAGGCACAATTAAAGAAACTAGTTGTATTCATTGATTTAGAAGAAGGAGAGATTGAGGGAGGATATAATGCTGATGAGCATGAAGATGTTGACAGCCTTGTGGCAAAAGAGAGATGTGTGGAAGAAATGGTGTCAAAGGCTCAGACTGATGACCTGATGATAAAAGCAATGTTTTTGATCAATCACGGGTATGATCCAAATGTAGTCTTTGGTATGACATATGAAGGAATGAAGGAAGAAGAAGAAAAGGTGAATAAGCTACTGGATCCAAACTTAGAAACTGAGTATGAAAAATCAGTCACGAGAGAGGTTCATGTGCCAAAAGTGTTTGCTATGAAGAAATCAACCACAACTGAGTATGAACGATCATTATCAAGAAAGGTTCCTCTGCCTAAACTATCATCCATGAAGAAATCAACCCCAACTCCTGAACCACTATTTCCTGATCCTTATAGCATGTCAGATAAGGAAATGAAGGACTATCTTTCAAGCCAAGGATTCACAAGAAGAAAGATTAGGAATATGAAGACAAACTCATTAAGGGCTGCTACTCTACAAATGATTAATGAAAAGAAAGATATACTCAAGCGGTTAGAAGAAGAAATCCTAAACAAGAAGCCAAGATCTATAGTAACTGCTCAAGACATGATGTTAAACCAGAAAGATCAAGAATGTTGGCTCCTGTAGTTCACAAATACCCTGAATGGTTTGTAGAACCCTATCAGTTAAAACTACAAGAACGATTAACAACTGCTGAGTTAATCAGAGGGGTGTCTACTCCTAAAGGCAAAGTTGATCAGAAAATAATTTCTTGGAAGTATGACAGCATGTGGAATATGTTCATGGTGAAAAGGATCTCTGGGCTGGTCCAATTCTTTACAGAGTACTTAGCTCTTGTAAATGCCCTGGAGATCCATGACTTAAAAGAAATAGCTCAACTGGAACTGATCAATCACTCAACTATGTTCAGGGGATATGAATTTGAAAACATACTCAAAATATTCAGAAGGACTGAAAATTTCAATTCATTAAAGACAATATGCATGAGAAAAGATAAGTCTTTTATTAATCCCCTTGAGAAGAAGAAGAAAATGGAAGCAGAAGAAGTTGTGTTTCCTGAGTTGAAGGTGAAACCAATAGAATCTTTGAAGAGAAAAATGGTGTCTGGTACTCATTCCTCCACACCCATCTCAAATGTATACTATGATGAAAAAACTTATGAGATGGCGATTGAAAGGAAGTGGGGAGGAAAGGAGGGTGTTGAAATACGACTATTTAGTGGATATGAAGTAAGATTGCTTGATGAATCCTATATTCACTATATATATACCAGACACTTCAGGGAAATAAATAATAAGCTGGGTGAACAAGATATGCACTTCTTCCTAAAGTGAATCAAGTTGCTAAAATTGGCTTATGATTGTATCAATACCAAAAGAGACAAAAGAAAGAAAAAGAAGACATCATTGCAACTTGGGAACATTGTCAAACTTGAGGTAGATGTGGGTGGAAGCTTACTGTTTCATAGAGATGGTCTCTCTACTATTTCTATTTGAGAACCTATTTCACTGAAGAAGTTACCAATAGAAGCCATCTACAATATGTGCAAAATGAAGATACATGTGCTGAGTAGGGACAGAATGTCAGAAGCAACAGATTTTGTCAACATGATTAAAGCTATTTTGGATCCAACTAAAGCTCCATTTTTACTACCTCCACAAGACCCAGCAGAATACTCACAACATCTCACCTCCCAAACATTGAAGAACATAGGTTGTATAATTCTTAGGGGGAGTATTGTTGCACCCTGAAAGGATCATACATGCCAATTCAATGGGTGATTTGATGATTGCTTTGATGGAATCCCACAAGTCCAAGAAGAAATGCGGATGAAGATCCTGCTCAAAAAAACCAAGTGTTGTCTCCCGCATTTGTCAATGCGGAAGACATAAAACAAATACGGACAAGTATTTGTTCTTCTGCATTGACAAATGCGGAAGACCAAGTATTAATGCGGACAAGACTTTGCTCATCCGCATTTGACAAATGCGGATGACCGAACAAATGCACATAAGTATTTGTTCATCCGCATTAATCAATGCGGATGACCAACATACTAATGCGGATGATCAAGTGAAGAAATGTTGATCAAGTCAACTCATCCGCATTTGCCAATGCGGATGAACAAGCAAAGATGCGGATCAAGACTTAGACTAGTTCTGATGTAATAGGTCAGGGGTAGTTTAGTCATTTTATAAAAGACATATTGTCTGCCTATAAATAGAATAGATAACCTCATACATGAGGTGACGGCTAAGTGACTGCTGATAGACATAGATATTTTTTGTTATCATTTATTCTCTGTAATCAATCAACTTTTATATATATAATACAAAATCATTTGAGTATAATTATTGCATTGAATGTTTTTTGATTGTTTGTTTCCGTCATTAAATCATTGACTCGATTACCATATTCGATTCTCAGTAAGAATCTCAATCTTACTTACCCAGTCAATATTTTATGTCTTGAATTTTATAATTAGTGTTTCAACTGATATTTTTTTTCATAAAAAAAGTGAAGAACTTCTTAAGGTACGTAGAATTGCAATGAAATTTGCTCATGTCGAATAGGAAACTTGATTTTATGCTTGGATTCAAGATTGTATGTGAGTGTTCTCAAGGATTTAAGCTTCTATTGGATGTTGAAACAACTCATTTGTATGTTTGGAGGGGTTAAATATTCATATTATAGAAACAATAAAAAGGAGTATAATATTTTAGCTATTTAGATAAATAACCAACATGTGTTGTGTTATTACATTGAACTTCTTATTTTAACGTCGAAACTGTGTGCCCTATTACATATTATACAATAAGGTTTTCATATTAATATGAAAACATCATGTTAATGTACCACCCTGACAGAGTTTTATGATATTTATGGTTTGCTTTATTGAACCAATCGTTAAAAATCTTAGCCAAACAGTGACCGACTATGTTGGTACTTGGAAGCAAATTCATGTGTACGCAAAGTTGTTTGTCATCCCATTGACTCTTGAGACGGCAACCCACCCTTCTCTTTCTTGAAGAAGATCAATTATCTTCATAGAATGCCGCTCTTCAAAGTGTATTAAGGTGTCATGGAACTGATTTGATATAAACATTTTTTTTGGTTTTGATTTATTATAGTTGTGTGTGAAACAAATTTATTATTTTAAATAAATTACGAGTAAAAACAAAAGATACAAATGCTAATAAAAAAAGGTTTAAGGTGTAAAGGTGAAATAAAAAATTAGAGCATTCACAATGAAGTCGTTAAAATTATATAAGTGTTTGGTATGTTATATGTAATGATTTTAAGTGGTTATGAGTGAAGGAGCGAGAAAATATTATTATGGATTGGTATATTTAAAAAATCACAGTTTAATCCTTAGAATTTTCTAAATATTTTTAACGTGGTTGTGAGTGGAAGAAAATGTAAAAAATAATAATAAGGATATAAAAGGTATTATTTAATTGAAAATGATAAAAAAATATAATGATTTTTAATATAAGTATATAAATAAAAATAAAAAACTTATGAAGTAAGTAAAGTGAAACAAAGATCGGAGTCCCCACCCATCATATTAGTTGGCGATATTATATATTTATTTTTTGTAAATTCTGGTGATATAAACTCATCCATGTATTGACTCAACGATACGAGTGATACGTGCATTCTCAAGTATCGCTAGTCGGTGATATTGAGACACGTGATGTCCTCTAGTTGGTAGAATATTTTGGTAAACTTCATTTTTCAATGGTTAAAATTGTAAATCTTCTTGGTCAATGATTATATTGGTATTTTTTTCCTTTAAAAAAACAAATAAATTTAGATCTAAAACTGACTAAATCAGCATACTTAATCAATTTGCACATTTGAATTGGTTTCAACTTACGAACAATTTAATTTAAAACAATATATGCCCCCCAGAAAGATTAAATTAAAAATAAATACATAAATAATTACAAAATTAAAAAAAATACGTTAGTTAACTTCAATTTATGTCCAAAGATTAATAACACCACTTAAAAAACAACATAACAAGTACAAAGTTACTACAACTTCAGTTTTGGGTAAATAATATTAAACATTAAAAAGAAAATCCAAAAAGAAACCAGAAAAACAACCAACAGTAAGCTAACTCAAACAGAACCAATTGACCGGATGTCACCAGAATGACCATCTCCTTTGGAAGGTGTGGTATACATGTTCTTGAGCAAATCCTGAATCTTATTATACATCATCATCTGTGAAGGCTCACTAACACCCACACTGCTTTGTGATGCTCTTGATGAACTCTCTTGTAACTTCATTTTCTCAAACAAATAATGCTTTTCAGCTTCGGCTTCATGTAACCGCTGTTTCAAATACCTGCTTGCGTAATCGTCTTCTGATTTGTCAGCTTTAGCAAGGGCGATTCTCTGCAGTCTTTCGGCTTCTCGTCTAGCCTCACTGGCTTTGAGGTCAAACATCTCGGCTTCTGCTTGTTTAAGCCTCACGATGGTTTCCAGTTCATCGACTTGCTGTTTTTTCTTTTGTCTTTCCATTTTGAGTGCTGCTACTTCACGGGCTTTGTCTTTGAGTTCTTGATCACATGCCTCGAGAGCTAAACGGCTTTTTTTGTGTTTCGTATTTTCTCTTCTTCCACCATTTCCATCTTTTTGATTGCTTCTTTTACAACGTCCGCAATTCGGTTAAATGCTTCTTGTGGGGCCATCAGTCGACCTTCCCCGCCTTCTTGATGCTTTGTGGGGTCTATGTCAAACTCTGCATAAGTCATCAACAGAAACTTAGTATCCTTGTGGTTTTGTTAGACTATAATCAAGTATTAGGGGCTGAATAAACAAAGAACGAACTAACTTGATAACTTCACACTTCAATTTTCTCTTTTGTTATTCATAAAAAGATGTCCTTTTTGGTAATCTATTAATTTCTTTAAAAAACTGAACTTCCTAAAAGCTCAATCATTAGATAACTTAATTGTCACAACTTCAAACACTAGAAGCACAAGTAAACACCATATTCTATTGCCCATTTCATTACGCATGATTAGTCTAAATTAAATTATCTGCTATCACACAAATCACTTTTATGTTTTAAAATACGCTTCCAAAACAATCACTTAAAGCTGACAAGTAGAATTATAGATATAAATTACACATAATTAGAAGGTGCTTCAATACGATTCAAACACTTTGTAATAACCAAAAAAACATATAACAAAATAATACATGAGGATATCAATTACCTTGAAAAAATGAAACTATGGCTTTGGAAGCATGTGGTTCTGCAATACCGGCTTTTAACTTTTCAACAAGTTCTCCACATTTCCAATACAGTTTCCTTCCTCTCGGATCCTCACTCCCACGGAAAATCCTACTCACGTATTCAAGTTCTCTAACCAAAGACTCGTGGTCCCACAACGGCGCACAGTGATGAAAAACATCTTTGACCCACCCAAATAACTCTGATGTCCTCATGCATGCTCGACACCTAAAAAGCATCTCACCCGAGCTTCCTCCATTTACAGTGGACCCCATGCCAATTTGTCCATTCTGTATTGCACAATCCGTGTGTGTCCAGTGTGAACACGAATCACACCCAATCCATCTACAAGTATTGACTTCAAAGTCAAACTTGTTACATATCACACACATGCAGATGTTACAAAAACCGTCCCTTTTCACACATATTTCACAAGTACAATTGTCAGCTGGGATTTGGTTTCTACATTCTGTGTTTCTACACCTTTTGTATAGAAAGATCTCGATGAGAAATGCTTGAGATAGACTAACAGTTGGATGTAGAAACGCTTGATTTCCAGTTTTGATGGCAACTAATATTTCCAGCTGTCCACGATGTGCTAAAATGAGTGTTTTTTCTGTTAAGTCAGGCCTACTTAAAACCGCTTTTTGAAGAGAAATATATTCCTCTCTGTGTTGATGACCACCCATTCCTTCCATAAGACCACGAAGTTCGTATTTTAATTTCTCTAAGAAGTCATCAGGCAGGTGATGCATTCGTTCAGCAATTACATCAACTCTCTCTTTAGCAATGTCTCTGAGAGACATTTTGTCTGAGGTTGATATATGGCGGATGACAGAATGTTCAGCAGAACCGTTGTCACGTTCCTTGCTTTTTCTCTCTCTAGCTGCTGCTGTTTGGATAGCATCAAAGCATCCGATGTGGGCCAGGTTTCACGTGAACTAGCACTTCTGTGGGCGAGTCTCGCACTGGATCTGAATTAGAGCCGTCTGCTGGAACAAGGGATAGAGATGTGTGCAGTACTCCCGACTTGGTTGCTGACGTGGCGGCAACATCTCCAGCTAAGCTGATTACTGAAATGATAAGCAAAACCATACCCAATTAAATCATCTAGACTACAATAACAACATTAGTTGATAACTGTTTCCTAATTTTTCAAACAGGCTCTAGTTGTGGACCCCATGGACCTATATAAAGAACACTAATCCATCCAAAACAACTCACATTGTTAGCACAAAAAAACTAATCGTGATTACTTTTATGCCCAAGTATAACGATTCAAATTGTAAACTACACTATCTGTTTACAATGAATGGACTAGATAAACTTAAAAAAGAATTCCCCATTACGTTCTCATAAAGACACTTGATATTACCAACAGTGCCCTCGGAGCATACCCGAGCCCTTAAAAAATGGTGAAGTCTAACTCCTATAAATTCAAGAAACAAATAATTCTCAGCCAACAACTTGGCGTCAAAATGTGTACTTACTCTTTAGCTCGAAAATGAACCCAAGATCAGACCTAATAACAAAGGTGAAGGTCTTGCTACAATAATCTTTTTAACTTTTTAAAAACCCCCAAATTTCATGAATACCATCTTCAAGGACGAAAAAATGTCTTAGCATCGTGATGGTAGAAAAAAGCAGTTGACTTTTAATTTCAAAGCAGAATTTCATTAAGAATTGCATAGTCCGGAATTCATAGAGCTCGAGCTTAAATCCTCACAAACACAACCTCATACGAAACCCTAATGGCAGCACAACTAATGGTACTTTAATAGTTCAATCACACAAAACAATTACAAAGGAGAACAAAACAACCACAGTCCAAGCTAACCACGTAAGTCAAACTCCAAAACATCGAAGTCGAAGTGCACAATTACAACAAATCAAGACGAAATTAGGCTCACCTGAACACGAAAATTCCTCGATTTGAAGAGCAATTAAACAAAAAACCTTCAAATCAAGTCAACTGAGAGAGGGAAACCGCAATTTTGAGATTTACCCCCTCCTCTGCTTACAAAATTCTTCAGTTTGATACGAACGAAACCCTAATCCGAATTTTTATGCGTTGTGTTGTGTAAAAACTAAAAAGATGATCGCTTTCCTTTTGGCCTTTTGATAGAGTCGTTGCATTAGTGCTCAATGCATTGACCGGCTGAACCGGTCATAATACCGATGGCTCGAACGTGTTGTTTGACTTATCTCTGAAATTGCCTAATACCCCCTACAACTTTTTATCTTTCGTACAAAGATCCCTTAAATTATGACTTATATACAATGATGTTGCTTGTAGTGGTAAATGACTAAATGACATTTTTCATCCTAACCTATTGTTGTAAGTTTTTGTTTTGAAGGTAACATATCTTGAATTATCTAGGTCTTGTCAATTAGTATGGTTTGAGAGTATGAATAGATTGGTGTGTGGGCTGTCGTTTTAAAAAAAATTATGGTATGCATTGATGAACAAACAAGCATGCCTAGTATAGACTTACTTATAGAAGATTAAGCTAACCAGTTCCAACGTTTGGTAAAATTAATCCGTGGATAACAAGAACACCGTTCCCCTGAAATTGATGAATAGTATTGGATTTGTTACTATTGTTTATAACTTTATATATTATATGTTTTTGACTACAGATATATTGGTAATAATTATATTTGTTATGCTTTCACCTTTATCTATTATAATTCATTAACTTCTAGCATATTTCATAATTACTGTTGTTGTTCTTTCCGTTGCTAAGTACTTTTGGCTTCAAGTCATGCTTCTTTGTGTTGTTTTCCTTGTTTTCACGACATGTACTCGAGTAAATCAAGGAAATGTGTGAAAAGGGTATTTAATATTTAAAAGACAAAAACAAGAAATTAAATAAAACTTACTTATGTTTGGTTTAAGACATTTTCTGACACGGACCTGTTAACACGAAAATATACGACACGACACGAAATCAACAGGTTTCGTGTTTGAGCTTAACAGGTTTCATGTCTTAAATAGATCAACATGTTAAGACACGATAAAATTTGTGTCTAAACAGGTTAAATACATGTTAACCTGTTAAGCCCTGTTAATAACCTATCTATAATTAAATAATTAAATATATATTATTCAAAAGTTCAAAAGAAAACCCTCAAGCCTTTCATCCCTACCCATAACCCACGTCCCACTTTACCCAATACCCAACATCGTTACCCTCCCCACTATCGAAAGTTTAAACTTCGAAACCCTTCCACGATTGAGACCACCAGCCACCATCGAGACCACCAGCCACCAATCCACCATCATCCATCATGTAACCACGGACATAGCCTTCATCGCGACCTCGGGACCACAACTCCGTCGCAACCTCAATACCACAACCTACATCACGACCACATCATCCATCACTACCATCTCCCCTTGCCGGAGTCCATCGCGACCGGTTTCTAAAAACAGTCGAACACCTACACATATAACACACTAACATAGCCATTGCAATTCTGTTTTTAGTTAATCTTCAATACTCACACCTCGATTACTATTATTATTTACCTCTATTGTTGTTTATTTACATTTATTGTTAAATGTTCTTAACAAGCTGTTATATATTGTAAATGGATTCTGATTGTATTAAAGTTGATCTAGAAAAGAATAGTTTGCAAAATATAGATATTAAAGATGATATAGTTGAGTCTATGGAAGGTATATAAAATAATGTTAGGGATAGTATGGGGGCAAAAAGGAAATGAAAGGAAAGATATGTTGTGTGGAACTACTTTACCAAACTTAAACAGTCTTCAATAGGTGGAAAGACCCAATGCAAGTGCAACAAGTATAAGCATATCTTCATATATGATATTAAGACCGGTACATGTAATCTCAAACGACACATAACTGGTTGTATTGGTAATGTATTTAATGATGTTGGTCAAATGTTTTTTAATAGTGACATGACATAAGGTCATCTAGATTTGTTAAAACAAGTTTCGTGAAATGCTTGTGGCTGTTATGATTAGGCATGAATTACCATTGTCATTTGTAGATTATAAAGGCATTGTAGATTTGTTTACTTACTTGCAACCTAATCTGAATATTATTACTAAGAACATAGTAAGATTTGATTTATTGAAATGTATAAGAAAGAAAAAGAAAAATTAAAAACATGCTTATGGAACTATAGGGAATGCTATGTTTAACTTCAGATTTATAGACTTCTATTGCTACAATGGTTATCTAAAAATTACAGTGCATTACATCGATAAACAATGGATTTTGCACAAGCGAGTTATATCATTTTCTTTCATGCCACCACCTTCTTGCATTGCTTTATGTGAAAAAGTATTTTCTATGTTAGTAGAATGAGGCATTGGGAAGAAAATCTTTTGTGTGACTTTTGATAATGCTTCTTCTAGTGATACTTTTGTTGGTTTATTAAGAGAATAATTTAATACAAAGTCACCATTTGTTTCTAAGAAAAGAGTTTTTTTCATTTGAGATGTTATGCATATTTTTTAATTTTGATTATGCAAGATGGGTTTAAGGAAATTAATGAATGTGTTTACAAAGTCAGAAAGAGCATTAAGTATGTCAAAGAATTATAAGGAAGGAAGGAAAAGTTTTTAGATTGTGTTAAGTTGCTTTATTAAAAATCCCAAAAAGGGTTAAGGCAAGACGTTCCTACTAGGTGAAATTCTACCTTTTTATGCTTAATAGTGCTATTTTTTTTACCAATATGTCTTTTTTCATTTAGAATTTAATGATTCTAATTATAAGCATTGTCCAAATGCATACGGGTGGAACACAATTGAGAGATGGTTTTCTTGGAGTTTCTCATGATATGACTAAAGTTTTTCGAGTACAAAATATCCTAATACAAACTTGTATTATCCACATATTTTTATGGCTTATTTGACTTTCTATGAGGGCATAAATTCAGAAAATGAGTATATGAAAAAATGGCACAATTAATTATGGAAAAAGTTAAGAAACATTGGTCATGTTAATCCTACATTGCCATAGTTGTGGTTCTGGATCCAAGATACAAATTGCACTTTATCGATTGGAGTTATTCACAAGTTTACGGGGAGATAAAAGTGAATATGAAAATACTAATAAGCTTTTGGAAATTTTGAAATAAAAAATATTTTCATTTCCGGCAGACCTCCTTTCCATGCTACTCCTTTCATAGTTCAATATAACTAAGTGATTAGATCTCGTGTGTTACCCGAGTGTTCTTTTGATGTAGTATTTTTTATTTCTTGTCTCTTTACAGAACCACTTTCTATGCGTGTCCAGTTACCTACCTCAAAAGTTTTTATTGTACATGGATCTCTTACGACAACAACCTAAAATACATTTTTGTATAACATCATAATTTCATCAGTAAAATAATGGAAATAAGCTAAATATTTTATGACTCGTAAAAGTAAACTAATAAACCATTAAAGGCATTTATGATTTTCTAAATACATTTTCTTCATTCACAAACGAACACTAAAACATTTTAACAATCGGTTCAAACCCCATCCGGAAATCCCAGACCATGGATGTCGCATATCATAACCTTATTTGCACCACAACCATTTTTAGATATTACATTAAACTCTTGTAAGGCTTCTTTAGACATTACACCAAAAAAGTAGAAATATGATAAACTACATCACCTATTGCTAAAGATCATAAAAACATGCACTCTTATCCTTCTTCAGTTTTTACTTATAACCTTTTTCTAATAAGGGAGCAAGAAAATGTAAAAAAATAAAGGTCATTTCATTTCATAAAAGTTGTTTCAAATTATAGAACTTTAAGCCTTGCACTTTGGAAATTAAGATATTCTAAAACAAATTAGCTATGAAAGTAGGCTTACTACAACAAATAAACAAATGCTAAAAACTCAAAGTAATCGTAGAGCTAATGATAAAAATGAAGGATGTAAATCTATACCTGTGAATCTAGTGATGACCGAGCGCGACTGAACTTTTCCTTTGTCGGTCTTCGTTTTGAATTCATTATAAAGAGATCATCATCACATTTACAAAACCTATTGCAACAAATATGCAATACAATCATTAAGTTTTCCTTGTAATCTTAGAGAAATTATCAATTAGAGGATGTGTACCTGTAATTGCAAATGGAATCATTCTCCATTCTTTTATAAACAAAAAACCCATGTATATAGCAGGGGTAATTAATAGAAAAGGACCTGTAGGATCGATATATGTCACTAAACCCTTGGTTTTCTCTCAAACTCACTTGTACACACATAGTTATGATGAAGCAGAATCTATCAAAGAGTTTATTATAATATACTAAGTAACTTAAGAACATAAAGGAATATTTTCAAGGTACTTGTATATATTACTTCTCAACTTAAAGTTTTACAAGACTCTTACAAGCATGATACAAAAGTTACAATAAAAAACTATATATACTATCACCTATAACTAAAGTAGATACTACAAAGCTATAGTTAAAGTATCTTAAATAATGTCTTATCTAAGATATGGTAGTCATGACATGTCTATGACTTGCCTTTTGCCACCAACTAAAGTTAGCAACTGTACTAACAAACAAAGGTGAACAGCGGAATAAAGTATGGTAAACTACATGGCCTTTTGGGAAAATGCCATGTAGTATCAGTGGTCTGTAGCGGAGTGTCAGAGAGCCTTACTTATGTCCATTGGTTCATAGTAGCATCTTGTGAATGTTAATTTTCTTCCGAAGCCTTTTATACTTCAGAAGAGGCTGCTTCTTCCGTGGCTTGAGGACTTCTTCTTCGGAAGTCATTGTCTTTGAATTCTTTAAAGTCTTGAACTTCGAAAGAGAAGACTTTGTCTTCAGAGTTGGAGCTTTTTCTTCGAAAGATGATCTTGCACTTTGTCTTTCGAAGAATTCCATTTCCTTTGGAAGTCCATACTTAGCTTCGGAAGTCCTTTGTAAGTTGCACCAAAAATAGTCTAAGTGTTTGGTTTTGGTTGCATCAGCCTTTCAAGATCCAACAAACTCTCCCTAGGCTGATGCTATGAAAACCTCACTTGCTTCTGCTTGTCAAAATTTTCTACACAAGGGACATGAGATATTTGTCTGCTTCTTTGTTATGTCCAGAAGTTGTGCTGAGAAGTCTGTGCAAGTCATCAGTGGATAGGAGATCCAGTCTATCACTCCTAATGACATGCACCCTTTTTGTGCCCCCTTGAAGAGAGTTAGTTTATAAGAGTTATAGTCATACTCCCATCTAACAACAGATTCAAGTTTAGGATCTACAGCCATTTGGAGAAAGGCTTTGCCTTTGGTTGTTGATCCTTTCATCTCCTCTTTCAATTTTAACTCCTCTTCAATCCTTGTCCTAGCTATTAGCTCAGCAAGGTGAAGGCTGCTTAGGTGATTTTTGATGTGGGTAGCTACCTCAAAATTTGAGGGGTTGGAGGATGGCTTCTCTACTAACTCAGCAATATCGAATCTACTTAAGTGTAGTAGAGATGAGGCATTAAGCATGTTCAGCTCACCATTCTCTCTCTCAGCAACAAAGTTATGAGAAGAGTCTTCAAACCTCCACTAGACAATCTTCTTTCTTGGCACGAGGGGTTTGCTAGGTACTTTGCCCCCCTTCTTGGTATCTAGCAGAGTTACCAGCTTCCTTCTTAGCTTCTTTTCATCATTGAGTGAATCTGAGTTGAGGCCAAAAAGTTTAACAGCCTGGTCCAATGTTCCTCTTGGCAGATCAAGGAATTGATCTCTTGTGAGGGAACATGAGGATCCATCAACAAAAGTTAGCTTGATAGAATCCTCCTCACAAGAGATGTTGCTCAAGGTTGTGCTTCTGATGAGCTTCATCTTGGTCTCCTTAAACTCCTCTAATGAGAGATGTTTAGAAGGCTAAGGGGATGGTCTGGATGGTTGTTGGGTAGGTAGTGGTGTTTGGGTTCTGGGTAGTGTTTTAGGTTGAAGGGTAATAAGTTGAGGTGGTTATGATGACGAGGTAGGAATGATGGTTGGTATGGGTTTAGGGGTGTAAGGTTCTAAAGTGGGTTCAGTTTTGATAGGGAAGGGAGATGGAAAAGGCTCAGGTTGAGTTTGGGGTTGATTTTGGGTTGTAAGTTAGGGTAGAGGTGTTGGATTGAATATCATCCCCTGTCCCCATTGATACATCTCTTTCCTTTTTCCCAAGCGAATGTCAGCCTTGATGTCACTGACATGTTGCTGAAGTGTATTTTCAGACATGGGTCCCACTTGCCTACTAGAGAAGCCATGAGCCCGAAGATAATCCTTCATCCAGGCCTTCTCACCTATCTTCTTGGCAGTAATGACCCCAGCTTCTTCTTTTTTCTCTTCTTCTCCCTCACCCTCTGTTTTGCAGCTTTCTTCCTCTCTTTCTCCAGTTGATCCTGCTCTTTGTTGAAGAGCCATAGGATCGTGTCATTGTTGTATGGAGATAGTTTTTGAAGAGAGAAACCCCTGGAGGTTAGGAAAGTTATCCTTTCCCCTAAGCTGTAGATCAACTTCCCTTTTCTTCCTTTCTCTTTCCTCCTCTAAGGCCAACCTTGCTGCTTCCTCCTTTCTCTCAATCTGTAACATGGTTGCCTTTTCTAGCTCTACTAACTTCTCTAGTGGTAGTAGGAGTATATCTTTAGTGATAGCTCCAAGCTTGATGAGCCTGTCATTGATCTCCATCCTTTTCTTGTTGTTGACTGCCTCCTGGTTGACTACAGCTGCTTTGGAGCTGGCAGCTAGCAACTTCTCAGTTGGGAGTCTACCTTTTCTTTTAAGTTTCTTAATCCTCTCCTCCTCCTAAAGCTCTTTGGCATCATCTTCTTGCCTTTAACATCTTTGGAAGTGCTAGACTTTGGTGGTTTTTGGATGGAGGGTTCAGGTTGAGACATGATGGATGGAGATAATGAAGCTGTTTGAGCTAGAGGTCGGTTGAGAAAGTCCTCACTATTCACCTCAGATGCCAGCTCCAGAATTGCATATGTGATGATCAGATCCTCGGACAATAAGAACAGGCTTCCTGCAGCTTCCATCTCAGCTTCGAAAGATTGAAATTGTTCTTCTAAGGCTTTGACTTCAGATTAGGAAGTCTGAGGGAATGCACTATCTATCCTAACTGTTTCAGTTGCTGGGCCATCAATCCTCATTTCCCCTTCAAAATAAATCTCATGTTCCATTTGGGCCTTAGGTTGACCAACTTCTTCCACAGTGGTAGAAGGTGCACTTAGCCTCTGAAGGTCTTCAGCTCCAAAATATATCATAACCGCATCAGGGGTAGGCTGATCTAAAAAAGATCTCAATAGGAACTTGGAGAAGATCCTGCTAAAATCTCTAAGCATCCTTGGGTCCATTTGCAGGACAACTTGAGGAGGCTTAGGAAAGACTGTTGTTGTAGGAGCAGGGTATCTAGCAAATAGAGAAGTTAAAGCTTGGCTTTGTGGTTCCTCTATTGTTTGTCTTTGAACATTATCCCCCTCTTAGTAGCATCATCTTAAGAGCTAGATGAGCTAGAGGAAGAGGTTAATGAGACTTGAATAGGTACATGCCTGACAGATCTCTCAATCTATTTCTCAACTAGTTGAGCCTTGAGATTTTCAATCTCAAGTTGCTGAGTGGCAGACCTATCCTCTAAAGTCTTAACCTTTGATTCAAGATTTGAGACTTTAGAAAGTAGGTCTTGAATGGTGAGTTGCATACTACCCTCATCTTCTTTTGAAGAATCATGGGGAGATGAGGTAACATACCTTGTATGTTCACCCTTGCCACCAGATGTGGTTTCTTGGAACCCTAGTTTCCATTGCTTGAGGATGTCTCTTTCAGAGTCATCAAAAGGCACGGTTGTAGTAGATTCAGTCCCAGAGATGGTACCACTGGCATGAGGATCCAATGAGTTTCCTTCAGTAGTGGCAGCTGAATCTACACGAGTTCCCTCCACATCCGTGGGACTCACCTCAGTTGGTTCGAACTGATGTATGCTAGAGACAAGAGGTCCCTTATATTGCCATGAAAAGACGTAATCTCCTCATCAGTTCTAATTAAAAGGTTAGTAAAGGATAGGGAAGTGAAGCCTACTGACCTGGGACGTTGGTCAATGTCTATTAGCATTGAGCCTTTAGTGGGGCTGTCCCTTTATGGTTTCTTAGAAAAGTGTTGGGACTCATCCTAAGGGCTTGTGGCATGGGTTTGGGGCTTAGGGAATTGAGACTGAGGGGACTCAAATTCCATATTGAGGTCAAATAAGAAGGATGGTGATACCTCTGACTGAGTGGGAGCCTGTGTTTCCACTCTAGTCTTTTTGGTTTGAACATGAGGGGCTTGCTCAATCAGAGTACACTAAGCAAGGGTTCATTTGTGTCTATGATATGTGTGTTTGATAGGGTGAGTAGGAAGATCTAACAAAGTAAGGATAGTTACTGATCTGACAAAGTAAGGAAGATCTCAAACTAATCAAAGTTGATGTCATCAGGAACCATAGGCCCAATCATACCTGGAAGAAGTGCAGTATGTCTTCCAGTGAACTTGGTGGACACTCTCTTCAAGATTTTGAAGATGGTCAGCCTCATTTGAGGGACTTACAAAGTAGTTGTACAGACAAGCTTACTCTGATCCAACTCACAGTTGATTATGTGGTGGATGAACCTCGTATACATAAAGAATGTTTCCTTTGAAGGTTTTCCATGAGGTTAGTCAGCAACCTTGAGTAGTTGAAGCATAGGCTCTTCAGCAATCCATGAACTAGGCAGCCCAGTTCATATGGGATTTGATCCCATCCCTCCAGACTTGTTAGACACACAATAGAGAACAATGTGAAGTAGGAACTTCCAGTTGTGGGAGAAATTGAACGTGTACATTGTAGATCTACTCACATATCCACCATATCCCATTTGCAGATATGTGTCATTTAGGTCTGCTTTGGGGAACTCAATAGGAGCGCCTTCATCATGGAGCTCCAGATGCTCCAGGATAACTTAATTAGTAATGATTAACTCCTGGCCAGAAATGCTCGATCTAGTAACCCTAACTCCGTTTAAGAGTACTATCTGACCGTTCAAAATTCATCCATGTGATTCAAGTAAATAGTGGGGTTCACAGTTAGAGCGGTAAAGTAGGTAGATTGGGTAAGAAAGGAGATGAAGTCTGAGAAGTCAGCATCCTTGGTAGAGTCAAGGAGTGCAACTTGGTTGTGTTGAGGGTTGAGTGCCATTATGAGAAAGAAGATGATGAGAAAAGTTTGAGTAGGGTGAAGGAAGCTTTGGATAGTAAATTTGGTAAAAAGATTAAAGTGAAGAGTCGGATTATTTAAATGGGTGGAATGACAGTTTTTGGGGTTGTGGATAAGGTGAAAAGATGGTTTGGGGTAAGATGTGACAGTGGAGGTAAGGTTAAAAACCATTTAAAAAATTTCGACATCATTAAGAAAATATTACTTTTTATTGTGTGGGGCCCAAAGATTTCCGTTACACAGTAAGATTTTCTTTTAAGTATAGGATTTCCTAGGCTAATCTTCTTCCGAAGCCAATTTTACTTCCGAAGGTAAATTTCTTACTTCAAGGAGTATGTAACATCTTGTATTTTCGGTTAATTAATTATTAACCTCGTTTAACCTTGTAAGGACCATTGTCATCATTTATGAAACTTGTGGGCAACTTATGTTTGTTTTTTTTATTTTACAATATTTCTTGAAAAGTTAACAACTTAAACAATTAAATTGTACACAATCATAATAATAACTATAATACTAATGTTAATAATGCTAATAATAATAATATTAAATAATAATAATAATAGTGTTGCTATTAATAATAATAATAATAATTTGTAAAAAATTATTAAACTTAAAAATGGTTCAAAATTTGAAGTTAAAAAGTTAAGGGGGCCTTAGCATCAATTTAGAAACTTCAATAACAAAGTTTGGGGGTATTGATGTAAAGTTAAAAACTTTAAACTAAAGTTTGTACATGAAATAATAATAATTTGAAACTCCAGGGACCAAAGTTGTAAAGTCATTCAAAATCACCCAAACCACCCCCCTCTACTCTCGTACATCCGACCACACTTCACCGGAGCTCCGGCGAGCTCCGGCAAGACTCAAAATGCTCTCGAATGAACGTATGTTAAAGAGAAAAGGGTAACCGAATGATCAGGGCAAGGATTTGAACCCGAGCGTGGGTTTTAATTGACTTTTAACTCGGTTCTTAATGGTACTCGAAGATTGAAACCGAAGTTTACATTGAATCCGCAAGTTCTAACTCAGATTAGGTAGAGGATCGAATTAATCGAACCGTAACGCTCGTACAATCATTACTAAACTAAATGTGTGGTTTAATTCGAGCTTAACAACCCATAAAACATCGAATGGTAACCGAAACAACGTCTCAAATAGAGAAGCTTGTTCGGTACTCGATCGACCAAGTTGAGCCTATTTAACAGAGGGGAAAGTTTCCTTATGATCCCTTTCAACCATCTAAACCTTCAATTGCTTGAGAAATCCACTCCAAACATTGATTTCAGACACCATAGCCGTCGCATACGAACCGAAGCTCTACCGGGCAAAATTTCATCAATTCGTTCATAATCAAGTAAGATAAACCCACTTGCACACTCGATTTTGCATAGGGATTAAAAGCCCTAACATTAATTAGTTTATCATACACGAATTGATCCTCAATTTAGGGTTGGATTAATCTAGGGTTTATAGGAAATTGGGGGATTTAATTGAAGTTGGTTTTTAAGAATTAAAACGAATATCCTAACGCGGCTGAGAGCCTTGGTTCACTGGTTAAGTCACTGCATATGCAACATGAGGTCCTAGGTTCGAACCCGGGCTACCCCATGTAACTTTTTAGGCTTTCCAGCCATAATTAGTTGATAGAAATTTTTCTATAAATATAAAAATAATTTTTTATAAACTTCAAACATTGTTTTAAAAACACCAAATATTTCTGTAATTTCCTAAAAATTAAATAGTTATATATCTTTGTGATAAATAGTTCAAAAGTTGTTCTTGGATTATTTGAAACATTATAAATCAATATGTTAAATGAATAATTATGTAAATAGTTATTTAAATAATTAGTTATTCATCTTTTCATTTAACCATGTATATATAAATAATTAATTAATTTATTTCATAAACTTTTATTTAAATTATTAGAACTTATAAAACAATAGAAGTTTTATTATTGATTATCATTGTTTTAAGGTATTAGAAGGATTATTTAAAACGATTAAAGTAACTTTAAATAATTCGATATTATTTTGCAAGCTATATAAATAAGTATTCAATAAATCATCTTCACCAAATTTTAAATAATTAATTTCTAAATTAGTTATATCTTTCACACATTATATTTAATCTTTATTAATTCGATAAAATAAATTATTGAATCTTACATTATCATTTTTAGTCTTAATTGATTTATACCATCTTTATTAAACCAAAACGTTAAACTTATTATAATTAAACCTTAACCTTGTAAATATATATATAATTTTAGGTGCCTTGTGAAGAACTACATTGGATCACTGCTTATTACATTTCTTATTTAATCGTCATCCTATACTTATTTGATCAAGTGAGTTTTCCATGTGATTATTTCTATACCCCCTTTTTATACTTTCACACTTTAGGGTGAAACATGTTACATTATAAAATTTGCACTTGTAAACACGTTTGACTCTTGTAAACTTATGGAAATTTACTTGTGTGTTGTGATTAGTTGAACTTTGTAGCTACCATGTAATGTCGAATATATGTACAATCATTAACTATTGCTAGCCTAGCGAAGTAACTATGGGTCAGACAAGCTGCTTGGTTGATCCAAGTACACTTAGCTAATCGTATATACTTTTAAACGTTTGAGACTTGTAAAACTTTGTCGAGGTTTGATTGTGCATTCTGTCTTACATCCCTAGTCACTTTGTTCTCTAACTTACAACATAAATTGCCATCTTTTATATACTTATGTATCGAAAACTATGGAAATCTCACCAACATTATGTTGACCTTTTATTTTTAACATGTTTCAGGAAATACTCAAGCTTGATCGCCACTTTTGAAGTTGTTCACACCTAGGAATAAACCTAGTTAAATAAATGAATAAGCTTGTTATGTTTTCTTTATTTGAGACTTATGTTTGTAATATTACATTTGAAACTTATGAATAATATTATTGGATTTAATAATAGCGTTATGTGGCTATGAACGATCTTAACTCTCACTCCTCGACGTTTCCGCCATCAAGGTTGGGGTGTGACAGATTGGTATCAGAGCCCATAAGTATAGGGATTTAGGTTATTAGAAATGGTGACCTAGACTATAGTATGCATGAACCTTATAGAATTATATTTCTATCTTGTAAAATATATGGTTTGCATGCTACATAATGCTATGCCTTCTTATATGCAACTTGATGCTTTAGCATAGGTTTGCCTTATAATTAAACTTTGTTACTTGTCTCCCTAAACTTAACCTTGACCCTTTGACTCTCCCCGACAAATGAAACTTCTTAATCTTATTCTCGACGTCACGTGGAATCTTATGCTTATGTTATGACTTGGATCTTTAGACGTTATGTCTAATCTATATAAATCTCATCAAGGTTTTGATTTCATGAACCTAAGAAATCTTGTGTGACATATAGACACCTGTATCCTGGATTTCCTGGCAAATGGCCTTCCGGCTAAGGCAAGCGTATCGTATAAATCCTACGGGACTAGTTATGCTTACCTGGGGATTTTTGGGATGAGTGATAAACTATGGTCAATATACACAAGTTTCTAAGGCAAATGGGTCAATTTACCTTGACGTGTCAATGTTTCCAAATGGTAATGCGTTACCAAAGGGAACCATCCGGTTCATATTTAAAATATCAAAAAAAATCCATGATTCTTTGGACTAGTTTATCATCGAAACTCTAATATCTTCTCTTTCCTATCTTGCACAATGTTCCCATTAATGTTGAACTCGTTATACTTCTCAATTCCTACGTTTAAACAACGTTATACGTTGTGCACCTTATGTAACTATCTTCATACCTTGACCAATGTGTACATGGATCTTAATATATTCAAAGATATTGGTCGTCTAAACCGAATGGTTATTTTAAACTTAAAATTGTTATTTAGGGTTTCCAAATATCCTTAAAGTGTGTCCCATAACTGAAATCATGCAATGCCGAAAGGTGGAATACCTGCATTCCGGGATACCTTGTCTAGGCAAGGTATAAACATAAATTTGATTCGATCTTTGGATCTATTTATTTGACCTGGAACTCATGAGATAGGTGTTCGCTTATAGGTACGTGTGTCTACCGTAAAGTTGTGGTTGACATAGCACTTTGAGAAATTAACGCATTTCCCTTTTATTTTGAACCGGATGTTTACATCTCATTATTGTGTTGAATCACTTCCGTCATTAATCTTGTTTTCCTGACTTAAACCATTCAAGATTTGGGAACCTAACACAATTAACTCTGTTATCTTGAACTTTAACCTTAAATCTTAGCAAGCATGATTTTCTTTTCCTGTTAATGTTATATTTATGTAATTTGAAGTTTCTGAATTTCTAGCTGATATTCTCTTCGTTTGCTAAGTCAAGCTTATAAAAACTTCAAACCGTTTCACATCGTAGGCAATGCAAGAGTCTGCAAGTCAACTTATGACTAAAGAAACTTGTATCCTCTAAATGATTCTATCTCATCAAAACATGGGTGATTCCCTTACTTTGGTGATGACTTTCCATTCGCTATTACTGTTCTTATAAAATTTCATCATTAAGATAGGAGTGAACCTCATACCTTGATGACTATTTCTTTTTGTTTTTATGAATTCGTATTTTACAAATGGAACTACCTCCTTAAAATAGGAGTAAAATTTCGTATCTTGGTGATGGTTTTCAATTTTTGTATTGTGTGTTTTATGAAATCCCATCCTCTGAATCGGGGTGATTTCCTTGTGTTGAGGATAGATTTCAATCACTTTCCTTTGGAACTCGTATTTCACGAATGAAATGACCCCACCAAAATAGGATTGAACCCCGTACTTTGGTGACAAAGGTTAGTTCTCGATTGTTTTCTTGTCATTAGGAAATTCAATCATCAAGATAGGCGTGAAATCCATACCTTGATGATAATATCACCCGTTTAAAATTATATGGATATTTTTCTCAAATGAAATGACCTCATCAAAATATGAGTGAATTCCGTTCTTTGATGAAACTTTTCATTTTGCTATGTTTTGTTTCTATAAAGCTTCACTATTGAGATAGGAGTGATTATCCTTACCTTAATGGTAAGTTACCTCGTTTTATTTTTGTGGATCCTCAACAATGAGTTAGGATCAAGCTCTCGTTTGGTAGTTAAGAGTCATACTTTGGGAAATACACCACTAAGCTATGAGTGATAACCACATCTTGGTGAGTATTCTCATTCCTTGATCTCAAACTTACCAAGGTTTTAAGACTTCAATTAACAAGAAACATGCAATAACTTGAAGGGTGAACACGTTATCTGATTTATCGACGATAGTGTTCCAACCAGTCAAGCTAAAGCATGAACCTTGAACTCAAAAGGAGTCGTTGTTACTTTGGGGTAACCCTAGTTCCAAGCCTGGAACAGTTAAATTTTAAATCGATTTCTTCTCTCACGCTTTTATATTTCAATTTGACGTTTGATCTAGCTTATGGAATCTTTTTATCGACCTTCATTCTGAGTTATCATCAAAACCTAATTGCACGATGATAACACTCCTAAAACAATCTTTCGTACAAGATAAAATTTATTATAAATTTATGCCATGCCTTTCTGGTTATAGCAATGTACGTTTGTGTTCATGAGTTTGATGAACCGCGTGTGCAAGCCGTACCTGGAAAGCTATTTGTGAGTGCCTTCATCATCGATATTCTGAATTATTTAAATTTCAATCCGATCATGAACGATGTCTTTGTTTAACTCTTTACCCATAATTAAAAAATGCAATTCACATTATTTCGAATAACCTTGAACTCCTAATTTTGAAAATCTCTAAATCTCTATCTTGATTGCGATTCACAAGACTTGCTATTACATTCATTCCGATGTGGACAAATAGGATCATGAATTTCCGCGATTGGTATTCATGGTTTGGCATAAAGGGAATGTTGACGCAGCTTGGTATATGTTCAAATTTCCTTGTATTTCTTGATGTCATTTGGTGCATTATTGACCGATTGGCTAGTTTCGCGCATTACATATTGACTCATGTGAGATAACGAGTCGAGAAATTGACTCGTACTTACCTCAAATAGTCGGTTATCGTGATGTGTCGTTAAACATCGATCGTTAATTCCTATGATCGATTCACTTTCTATTATTAGCAATGCCTCTAATCATCTTTAGGAACCCAACTCAAAATCTCGGCATATCGTATCATTCTTAACCTGATGGTTTAACCGGAGGAGCGATACGTATTCACAAGATATGCGTTAAGCTTGTGTCATTATATAGTGGCACTTGGGATTCTTAAATTCCGACGGTCAAACTTTCATACAATTACGGGATATTGTTATTTCATATTGGCTTCAAGATGTCACTTTATTACACAATTTCATTCCAGATGATGGAAGAAGTGTGACTAATAAGTCTAAAATACCTCAGGAACTCATCATCGTTTTCCAACATTTCATGTGTCAAATCTCAAAGAGTCGGTTGTCAATGACAACTTTCGCATTCCACTGGAAGAGTTCAAATTTGGATGCATTGTGTAAAATTCCATAATTCGCAAAGTGAAGCATCTCACCCGTAATCAAACGCCAACCACAGTCCATTAGTAAACTTATCTTTCATCGTAAGTCTCCTGTTCGTTTAAGTTTCATTCTTAATTTCGGGACGAAATTCTTTTAAGTTGGGGAGACTGTAACATCTTGTATTTTCGGTTAATTAATTATTAATCTCGTTTAACCTTGTAAGGACCATTGTGGTCATTTATGAAACTTGTGGGCAACTTATGTTTGTTTTTTTATTTTACAATATTTCTTGAAAAGTTAACAACTTAAACAATTAAATTGTACACAATCATAATAATAACTATAATACTAATGTTAATAATGCTAATAATAATAATAATATTAATAATAATAATAATAATGTTGCTATTAATAATAATAATAATTGTAAAAAATTATTAAACTTAAAAAGGGTTCAAAATTTGAAGTTAAGAAGTTAAGGGGGCCTTAATATAAATTTAGAAACTTCAATAACAAAGTTTGGGGGTATTGATGTAAAGTTAAAAACTTTAAACTAAGGTTTGTACATGAAATAATAATAATTTGAAACTCCAGGGACCAAAGTTGTAAAGTCATTCAAAATCACCCAAACCACCCCCCTCTACTCTTGAACATCCGACCACACTTCACCGGAGCTCCGGCAAGCCTCAAAATGCTCTCGAATGAACGTATATTAAAGAGAAAAGGGTAACCGAATGATCGGGGCAAGGATTCGAACCTGAGCGTGGGTTTTAATTGACTTTTAACTCGGTTCTTAATGGTACTCGAAGATTGAAACCGAAGTTTACATTGAATCCGCAAGTTCTAACTCGGATTAGGTAGAGGATCGAATTAATCGAACCGTAACGCTCGTACAATCATTACTAAACTAAATGTGTGGTTTAATTCAAGCTTAACAACCCATAAAACATCGAATGGTAACCGAAACAACGTCTCAAATAGAGAAGCTTGTTCGGTACTCAATCGACCAAGTTGGGCCTATTTAACAGAGGGGAAAGTTTCCTTATGATCCCTTTCAACCATCTAAACCTTCAATTGTTTGAGAAATCCACTCCAAACATTGATTTCAGACACCATAGCCGTCGCATACGAACCGAAGCTCTACTGGGCAAAATTTCATCAATTCGTTCATAATCAAGTAAGAAAAACCCACTTGCACACTCGATTTTGCATAGGGATTAAAAGCCCTAACATTAATTAGTTTATCATACACGAATTGATCCTCAATTTGGGGTTGGATTAATCTAGGGTTTATAGGAAATTGGGGGATTTAATTGAAGTTGGTTTTTAAGAATTAAAACGAATATCCTAACGCGGCTGAGAGCCTTGGTTCACTGGTTAAGTCATTGCATATGCAACATGAGGTCCCAGGTTCGAACCCGGGCTACCCCATGTAATTTTTTAGGCTTTCCAGCCATAATTAGTTGATAGAAATTTTTCTATAAATATAAAAATAATTTTTTTTAAACTTCAAACATTGTTTTAAGAACACCAAATATTTCTGTAATTTCCTAAAAATTAAATAGTTATATATCTTTGTGATAAATAGTTCAAAAATTGTTCTTGGATTATTTGAAACATTATTTGAAACATTATAAATCAATATGTTAAATGAATAATTATGTAAATAGTTATTTAAATAATTAGTTATTCATCTTTTCATTTAACCATGTATATATAAATAATTAATTAATTTATTCATAAACTTTTATTTAAATTATTAGAACTTATAAAACAATAGAAGTTTTATTATTGATTATCATTGTTTTAAGGCATTAGAAGGATTATTTAAAACGATTAAAGTAACTTTAAATAATTCGATATTATTTTGCAAACTATATAAATAAGTATTCAATAAATCATCTTCACCAAATTTTAAATAATTAATTTCTAAATTAATTATATCTTTCACACATTATATTTAATCTTTATTAATTCGATAAAATAAATTATTGAATCTTACATTATCATTTTTAGTCTTGATTGATTTATACCATCTTTATTAAACCAAAACGTTAAACTTATTATAATTAAACCTTAACCTTGTAAATATATATATATATAATTTTAGGTGCCTTGTGAAGAACTATATTGGATCACTGCTTATTACATTTCTTATTTAATCGTCATCCTATACTTATTTGATCAAGTGAGTTTTCCATGTGAGTATTTCTATACCCCCTTTTTATACTTTCACACTTTAGGGTGAAACATGTTACATTATAAAATTTGCACTTGTAAACACGTTTGACTCTTGTAAACTTATGGCAATTTACTTGTGTGTTGTGGTTAGTTGAACTTTGTAGCTACCATGTAATGTCGAATATATGTACAATCATTAACTATTGCTAGCCTAGCAAAGTAACTATGGGCCAGACAAGCCTGCGTGGTTGATCCAAGTACACTTAGCTAATCGTATATACTTTTAAACGTTTGAGACTTGTAAAACTTTGTCAAGGTTTGATTGTGCATTCTGTCTTACATCCCTAGTCACTTTGTTCTCTAACTTACAACATGAATTGCCATCTTTTATATACTTATGTATCGAAAACTATGGAAATCTCACCAACATTATGTTGACCTTTTATTTTTAACATGTTTCAGGAAATACTCAAGCTTGATCGCCACTTTTGAAGTTGTTCACACCTAGGAATGGACCTAGTTAAATAAATGAATAAGCTTGTTATGTTTTCTTTATTTGAGACTTATGTTTGTAATATTACATTTGAAACTTATGAATAATATTATTGGATTTAATAATAGCGTTATGTGATTGTGAACGATCTTAACTCTCACTCATCGACGTTTCCGCCGTCAAGGTTGGGGTGTGACAGAGTAAAATGTGCCTTCCGAATGGAGAGTTTTATATGCTTCGGAAGTAGATTTGATACTCAATCATCGCTTCTTTTGAGATTAAAAACTCTTTCGAGACTAAAAACTCTTTCAAGAAGAAGATTTCCTTGGAGAAATTTTGCTTCGGAAGATATGAAAAGAATCTTCTGAAGGTTAATTTCTCTTCGGAAAAACCCATACCTAAAAAAATTTAACCTAATGTACCAGGGCTTAGATTGTTATGACAAAAGACATTACACATTTCAAAAAGGTTTTCAAGTGAGATAGACTAATCAATGTTTATCATCCCAATAGCTGTATTGAGATATTTAAATCTTTGTTCATCAAAAACTTTAATGAACAAGTAAGCATATTGTTCATTTATTTCAACTTTGATTAGTTTGGTCAGTTTTTCTCATGAATATCTCGAATGAAGTGATACCTGATATCAATGTGCTTTGTCTTTGAGTTCTTCACGGGATTTTAAGTGATGGAGATAACACTATTGTTGTCAATGTGGATAGGAGTGCTCATGAAGTTATATCCATAGTCTAGCATCTTATATTGAATCCAGAGCAGCTGAGCACAACAACTTGCGGCAACAATGTATTTAGCTTCAGCAGTAGATATAGAGACACAGAATTGTTATTTGCATTGCCATGAGATGATCCTTCCACCAAGAAATTGACATCCTCCTAATATGGATTTCTTATTGATGTTATAGCCACCATAGTCACTATCTGAGTAGCTATAGATATTGAAGTTGTTATTGCTAGAATACCAAAGACCTAATTTAGGTGATCCTTTGAGGTATCTAAGAATTCTCTTGGCATCGACTAGGTGAGACACATTTGGAGCAGCCTGATATCTTGCACAAATGCATGTAGCAAACATAATATTAGGTCTACTTGCTGTGAGATACATTAGAGACCCAATGATTGCCCTATACTAATATTGATCAGTATCCTCCCCCTCAGAGTCAAGAGAAAGTTCATGGTTTCTGGGTATAGGTGTCTTGGCGGCTTACAATCCTTTATATCAAACGTCTCTAAAATATCAGAGACATACTTAGATTGATTGATAAAGAACCTTCCCTCATTTGCTTCACCTGAATTCCAAGGAAAAAATCCATTTTCCCCATGGAACTCATCTCAAACTTCTTCTTCATAATGCTCCCAAAGTCTTTACACATTTAGTCATTTGAAGAACCAAATATTATATTATCAACATAGAGGTGGATGAGCAATATGTCTTTCCCAGACTTCTTTATGAAAAGAGTCTTATCAATGGTGCCTCGAGTGTAACCATTCTTTAGGAAAAATTGAGATAAAGTCTCATACCACAGCCTAGGTGCTTGGTGCAGCCCATAAAGAGCTTTATCCAACTTGCACACATAGTTGGGGTGCTGTGGGTCTTCAAATCCTAGAGGTTGGCACACATAGACCTCCCTATCTGTATTTCCATATAAAAAGGCACACTTGACATCAAGCTGATAGACAGTAAAATTCTTGGATGCTGCATAAGCAAGGAAGATTCTAACTGTCTCAAGTCTTGCAACAGGTACAAAGACATTAGTATAATCAATTCCAAGATTTGAATAGTTGGAAAACAATTCTAACCGTCTCTAGGTGAACATTCTCACAAGATGGATTAGAATAGTTGGAAAACAATTCTAAGTCAAAAATGTAATCAGGGCCATTCTCCCTAACACAAGGAGTGTCCTCATTTAAAACAATGTTGGGTGATTCCTCAAATTATTGTTTTTGATGTTATAAACTCTAAAGCAATAGAGTTGGAGAAATATCTAACAAAGATAACATCATCCGACTTTTCAACAAACTTTGCCAAATTGTCTTTTATGTTAAGTATAGTACACTTGCTGCCAAAGGATCTTATAAAACCAATGAACGATGACCTTTTGTTCTATAGCTTATAAGGGGTTTTTCCATGTGGCTTTGTTAGGGACCGTGTACTGGACGGAGTACTAACTAATTTACGTGTATAGCGAATCAAATAGTGCGGAATCCTATTTGATTGGCGATCCAATCAGTGAGAACATTAACCCGATCGATATAAGATTAAACTAAACGTTAAGAACGAATAGGAATCGATCAAGAACGATCTATGAACTTGGACTGGCTTTCTTGGACATTCTAGACGGATAGGGTACGTGTAGGAGTCGAATTCTTCAAAGTTTTTCGTTTTTCCACGAATTAAGTGGTATTTATAGGTTAGGGTTACTCATTCGTGCGACTGAACCATTAGCATGGTTCAGTCGTGCGACTGAGTCATGTGGTTTATCCATTCGCACGACTGAGTGTTTAGTCATGCAACTGAGTCAATCTCATGTCACAATTGTGAGACTGATCGAGTCTCCTGGTTCAGTCGTGCGACTGGTTCATTAGTATGAAGTTGTTCATGCGTATGGTCCATTAGCATAGGCCATTCGAATGAGAACTTCATATGACTAAGTTTGAATATGTTTCTCAATCATTCTTTGAGTATGATCTATTCAAACAACCACAAACCTATATAGTTGGTTCAATATGCTTTAATAAATAATAAACATTAAAACATACATTGAAACATTAAACATTAAGATCAACAACCACATAATACATTTCATTCAACTCATATATTTCATTTACATTAAGGACATGACAGACATATTACATTAAGATCGTAAACTAGGTACATATGGATCAACAAACTCCCCCTTGGACCTAGTTTCCTTTATTGTCTGGCATCCTTCATTAGCTCGTCAAACTTCTTATGCCTCTCCTCGACTGTGACTCCAGCGTGTATCTCGAATGCAAAGCAGAGTCTTATTTCTGAAATTGGAGGGCTTGTATAATATCCTGCGGATCATAGAATAGTGGCCACCTGTATAAAGTATAAACATCATTCGCTGACAGGTTGGTTAGCCACATTGGGTCAAATACCCGGATGGTCTCCATTTGGCGCTCTTTCTGTAATACTATGACCACTTCTCCTGTTCGCCAGTCATAATACCACCACTTGAAGTGGGGAGTGAAGTCCTGTGGCATTTCCCACAATGGGATCTTAGACATAGTACGCGGAGGACTCCACTTCAACACCACTTTGGGTTTCCCAGTCCTTGGGTCCACCTCTGACCTTTGAATGTACCTCGTAGGTTGTTGAGGCTTGAAATTAACCCATCGTGTGTGGTATTCTCTCATCAACACAGCTTCAAACCAGCCTGACATCTTCCTAGGGTCAGCATACAGCATGTTCAGGCATGGCAACTGGTTGAGCTCAAAACCAGGAAGAGTCTTCAGATCATGTGGAAATCTGAAGTACTCGATTCCCTTCTCTTTTTTCACGGCATATACATTCAGATCCTCAAAGTAAGCCCACGCGATTATCTTGCGAGACACCTTAAGATGCTTCTTTACTTTGTAGAGCTTAGCTTAGGCACTCGGCTTTGGCGCTGTGCATTGGGCTCGGATCTCTGCAAAACAAGCCACCCATTCAGCCTTTTTGTTTTCAACATCAGCGTCTGTGGCTTGGGCTTGGCTTTCAGATTTCTCGGTCTCACTCTCCATCATATCCAATTTAACATGCATATCATTGTCGAGTGTATCTCCAAAATCAGGGACCACATTTCCCTCTCGATCAGTATATTCTGGATAGTGTTGTGCTGTGATGTCTTCAATCTCTATCTCATCAACATCATTGAGCTCGTCATCACTAGCAACATTGACGGTAGGGGCATCCTTAACCAATTCATCCGGGTTTAACTAGAACATTTCTGCGAGTTGCTCATCAGTGAGGTTGTGAATAATTTCTTTTTCTTCGGGAGTATAGCTTACTGATCTCCTGACAATCCTTTGAAGATTAAGTATCATTATGAGTTGAGACTTGATCTGCTGAAGGGGAGCAACATCGTAGTCATCTCGCTAATAATGTGGATCTGCTTGATTTAAAACATTTAACACATCATGCATCAGTAAATAATCAAGACTGTAAACATTAAATATATATACATAAACATTCAAGCACATAAGTTTAATACAATATTCAAATTACACATGATTTATATTACACAAACATCTATGCATTACTTTTGTCATGAATCATGTGTTCCTCTGCTGTCGGGGCTGATGTCAAGGCACCTTGATCTTGATTCTTTTTGGTCCGCCTCTCACTAGCTTCCTGTGCACCCGAAGCAGATGAATCTCCTCCTCCTTCATTGTCTCCTCCATCCTCATCATCACCTTTATCATCACCATCATCATCACCATCATCATCATCCTCATTACTATCATCATCATCACTATCATCACCATCATCACCGTTGCCCTCTCTGATCTTCAAGGCTCATCCTTTGTGCCATTAAGTTTGAGCAGGATGGTTCTCTTAGCATCCTCCAACTCCTCGATCTTCTTAGTAGATAACACATTTTGCTCCTTGAGTTGGGAAATCTCTTGACTCTGAGCAGCCATTTGCAGAGCCTGCTCCACAATCTGATTGTGCAGTAGTAAGCTCCACTAACTGTCGAAGCTGAGCAGTCTTCATGTCATCGGCGGCTAACAGCTTCAGCACCATACGATTTAGTGCTGAAAGCTGTTCCTCTACCCTACTGGGAGGTAGAGATGATTCTAAGGGAAAGGATGGGTGATATGATGGTCCTGCCTGGTGGCTTGAGGTGGTGGTGGTGGCAGTGGTGAATATGGGAGGTGGTATGTGTGTTGGTGGTGATGGGTAAGCTATAGTGGTGGTGGATATGGTGTGAGTAAGTGGTGGAGTGGCTGAGGTAATGGTGGTGGTGGGTGAAGTAGTAGTAGTGGTGGTGGGTGGAATGGTGGTAGTGGTGATAGGAGGAATGGTAGTTGTGGTGGTGGTGGTAGTGATGAATGTCATCCTCCTCTTCTTCGTCTTCATCCCATGGGGCTGAGCCATCCTTTTCCTCCTCATGCCCCTTGAGGTGGATGCTCCCCCTAGGATGCTGCTGGGCTGACCAGGTGAGTAACTGGGTCGGCTGCAGTCTCCCCAGACTCGCTAGGGCGTCCTCCAACCTCCCGAATGGCTCGGTTGGTGGCAACCACCCTGCTACCCACTGTCCTTGTGAGTGGCTCCTCATCACTCTCTTCCTCCTCATCGGGAGGACATAAATCCTGATGGAAACTTTGGTGGTGGCATCTGCATGAGTGGGTGGTGGAGGTGTAGAATGTGCAGTGCTGGCCCTAGAAGCAGCAGGGCTAGAATCTCCACCAGCATCACCGTCATCATTATCGGAGTCATCTGATGGAAGAGCAATCGGCTCCACATCTAAATCACTCTCCTGGTGGTGCCACTTACGCCTTGCCAGCGCCACGTACTCCTCCCCGGCCAGGTGCCCGAACAGTCTCCTCACAGGGGGCTTGACTTGCTTTCCCCTATAGACCTTCATGCGGCCCAAAGTCGTGTCATCCATCACCTCAAGTGATACCACATCATGGATCTCCTTAAGCAAGGAAGGCAACTTCTTATCGATAATCATTTGTAAGAATTTTGGGTACATACAGAAGCCCTCCTTGCCTTTGGCTTCAAGATTCTCTATCAGGTATGCAAATATCATGCTGGAGAAGCTGAAGGGGTGGTTCAGCACCAGTGCCACGTAGGCATTCTGGATTTGGTCTGATAGGTCATCAAAGCCACCCCTCCTCAAAGCTATGCACTTCAGTATCACATGTGCTAAGTACTTGAACTAGGGACACAAGTTGCTTTTGTTTAGCACACCTACATTAATGTCTCCAGAGTACTTCATCCTGAGGAAGCATCACTTCACAGTCAAAGGGTGTAGTCTGGTTGGGTGATCTGCATCATCACCCAGATCCAGTACTCGTCTAAGATCTGCAGCTGTCACCTCTATATCCTGCCCAAATATAGTACTCCTGATGCAATAGGGCTCACGATGCACCCTCCCAGAAGGCCTACCGGATAGACTTGTAGGGAGTGCATGGTGTAGATATGGCTCAGTGTATCTGTGATCTCTTCAGGAAAGCTATGATGCCAGCAAACTCAGCAGCGTTCCGAGTGGTGGCGTCCAGATGAGCACAAATATTATGCTTGGAGTTGATGGTCCACTGATCAGCCATCAATCTGTAACACAAGAAGCATACAAGTTAGATCATCACACAACTGAAACCATTTCAAATTAACCTGTTTGAGATCAGTCTGGTTCAATCGTGTGATTGAACCATACGACTGGGTTCAGCCGTTTGACCTAACATGCAACTGAATACAATCGGGTGACTTATCTTGCGACTGAGTTCAATCAGGAGACTGAATTCATTGATTTAGGGCAAAAATCGATTGTGATTTATGTAGGTTGCACCGCATTGTACCTGTATAACAACCAGCAATTGTTAGAATCTTGAAATTTGAAGTCAAGTAAGGTTAGAAGAAATTTTGGCAGCGTAACGACACGATATGCGATTTTAGGGCGATTGAGGGGTGATGAGTATGTGCGATCGACTATGGCTCTATTTATACTGAATTTGGTTTCAATTGGGCGACTGGATCCATTTGCTCTTTTCATTCGGGCGATTGGAACTCAGTCGGGTGATTGGTTCAGTTGATCACCTTTAGTCGGCCGACTGGGTTTCAGTCGGGCGACTAACTCATTCGGACAACTCCTTCGAGCGACTGGCTCAATCTTGTAAGCCATTCATGTGAATGGTTCATACTCATGCTCCATTCGGTTGTCTAGTGCATAAGTATGGTCCAATCATACGACTGATCCATACTCATGGTCCAGTCATGCGAATGGATCATACTCATGGTTTTGACTTTATGAGCATTTGACATTTAACCCCATTTAACTATTGATTAAACATTTTGAGCATTCAATTATCTAAAAATGATCATTTTAACTTTGAAAACTTTTGATCACCTTAGTCGTGATCATTTTAAGCAAAAAGCATTTTGTCACCTCAGACGTGACCCATTTAACATTTAAAACACGTTTGGTCACCTCAGATGTGACCCTTTTAAGTAATTTAATCCCATATTGAATTCCATGACATAGTCCGACTTATAACTCTAAATTGACTAAATGTTAAAAGAAAACAAAAGAACTAACATTAAAAGACAAAACTAAAGATGTTTTTATGATTTTGTGTGAGGTGGAAATCCTAAGATAGAAATCTAACAGATTTATTTCTTGAACAGGCAGCTTCAAGTTATTTTGACCATAAAAGAAACGATTCATTATGGAATCATACATGTAATCAACTCATTCAGGACGTGTTACCAAAATCATTTAATGCTGGATTCTTGTTTTCGTTGAGAGTCATTAGCAAATTAAGGAAATCATACTAGTACTATAAGGCGCACACATTGATTTGGACTTTCAAGAATTGCCGCCACAATGATTGTCAGTATACTTGTCCACTTAAATCCATACACATACTTTTGACACAGATGGTGATGGCTTAAGGTTTAATTATTTCAACAAGCATTTGTGGATCCCACGCTTATATGGTAATCAACATTCCTCGGGAGATTTTTGAGCAATCTACGAGTATTTTTGACAAGAAGACACTATTCTTAGAGCTTTCAAAGAGAAGCCAAGCCTTAGGTCAGTGCCACCGCATAGCAGAGAGGCAGCAAACAAAAATGAATTCTAGAATATATAGGTTATGCTTATCCTCAAGTCAGTGCCACCGCACAACAGAGAGGCACATAACCTATCTTCTTGTTTGAGCAATTTATTCTTGTCGCACCGATCGCACCAACAACATAGGTTATCAGTTTGATTACCTTTTGCATTTTCCATCATGTGCTTTGCTCATATTTTGGTCATCCGCACACATTTGTGGCGTTTATTTTGCTCATCACCCCTTATTGGAACTCTGTTGATTGTGTTAACCAGGGATAAGATGATGACCCACAGCTTGTTGAACAACTTATTTTGATCTTGAAATCACCAATGAGGTCTTTTTATCTATT
Source organism: Flaveria trinervia (assembly GCA_025506515.1). Taxonomy (NCBI): domain Eukaryota; kingdom Viridiplantae; phylum Streptophyta; class Magnoliopsida; order Asterales; family Asteraceae; genus Flaveria; species Flaveria trinervia. Next base: position 29,350,736 of record CM046442.1, read on the forward strand.
GTGTTGAATCCACCAACACATCATCTAATGGTCTAGCAACCTCTAGGTCTACTTTCTCCATGTTACCTTAGTAGTAGATAGTTTTACTATCTTTTTTCCTTTTATTTTTGTTTAGACTTCTTAGACTTATACTTTGAATTTCGCATCTAATTCAATTTAAATCTTTTAAAGTCCCAAATGCTTTGTTCCTGTGTACTATCATTTTCCATAGTCATTGAATCAATATCTCAGATACGATCTCATTTCTTTTAGCTTGCCTGTCCTCCTCCCTCGTTTTTTTTGTAATACTAACTTACCTATTCTCCCCCTAAAATTCTAAAACCGTAAAGGATTTGTATTTTAGGATTTTAATAGGCGAGGAAATAAAACCAATAAAATAAATTACATAAAATAAACTAGAATAAAAGAAAATAAAAGAAAATGGAATTGACGCATCGGACTAGACCTGTTCATCTTCTGGAATTACATCACTATTCTTTTTAACGCTGTTAACCTCTAACAGATATAGACAACATGGTTTATCAAAGGCTTTTGTGTAGAGGTCAGCGTGTTGAAAATCTGTATTTATTTTAACAACATCGATTAGATTCTTTTCAAAACCATCACGTATAAAGCGATATTTAATGCCGATGTGTTTGGTCTTAGGATGTTGGACAGGATTTTTAGTAACGGCTATTGTAGGGGAATTATCAACAAATATAGGGGTGTTAGAAAATTGCAAACCGTAGTCCCGTATCTGCTATTGAATCCAGATGATTTGAGAACAGTAGCTTGGCGTAACAACATATTCAACTTCACAAGTTGACAGCGTAACTGATGTCTGCTTCTTACACTCCCACGTGACTAATCTTCTCCTAAAGAATTGACAACTTGCTGAGGTGGATTTGTAGTTCATCTTGCAGCCGCCATAATTCGAGTCACTGTATGTAGTAAGCTCGAAGTCATCGTCATGAGGATACCACAACCCAAGTGTTGGTGTACCCTTCAGATAACGAAATATCCTCTTGACCCTATAAGATGGTTAACTTTTTGTTTCGCCTGATATCTTGAACAAAGCCATGTTGCATACATAATATCAGGTCTTAAGGCAGTGAGGTACATGAGGGATCCAATCATTCCTCGGTACATGGTGGCATCAACCAGATCACCATTCTCGTCGGGTGCTACATCATGGTTTGTAGCAAGTGGAGTCCCGACTGTGGAAGCATTGTCCATGTCAAACCGACTGAGAATATCCCCTACATACTTGGTCTGATATAGAAATATTCCCTTTGGTGTTTGATCCACCTGTAACCCGAGAAAGAACTTCATCTCTCCCATGGCACTCATTTCAAATTTTGCCTTCATTACTGCTTCAAATTCTTCACATATGTCTCAGTTCTTGGAACCGAAGATTATGTCATCAACATAAATCTGAACAAGCAGCAGATCACCATCCTTCTCTTTGATGAACAGTGTACAGTCAATTACACCTCTTTGAAATCCGTGTTTCACAAGGTGAGTTAAGAGTTTTTCATACCATGCTCTCGGGGCTTGGTGAAGCCCGTAGAGAGCCTTATCCAGTTTGTAAACTCTGTTATGATGATATGGATCCTCAAATCCTTCAAGTTGACTGACATACACTGTTTCCCGGATTTCACCATGAAGAAATGCACTCTTTACATCCAATTGATAGACTTTAATCTTCATGTAAGAGGCATAGGCTAGGAAGATACGGATGGCTTCCATTCTTGCCACAGGTGAAAATACTTCATTGTAATCAATCCCCTCAAGTTGTCGAAACCCTTGAACTACAAGTCGAGCCTTGTTCCTGATGATGACACCTTGGTCATCTTTCTTATATTTCAATACCCACTTGGTGCCAATGACCTAAGCACCTTAAGGTCTATCCACCAGTGTCCATACACCTAACTTCTTGAACTGAAGAAGTTCTTCTTGCATGACACTCACCTATGCCTCATCATTTAGGGCTTCACTGACATATTTTGGCTCGAACTGAGACATAAAACAGCGGTATGCACCATCGTGAAGATACCCTTTTTCCATTACCGAGGCATAATCAGCTGAATACAGTTGATTTCTTGTCTGAACTCCTGATCTGACATCCCCAATGACATTGTCTAGAGGATGATAGACATTTAGGCGTGATCCAGGAGTGATGGGAACAAATACCTTAGAATCAAGATTATGAACGTTTGGTTCCGTATCTGAGGCAGTAGGAGTGTGAGGTTCCGAAGACTCAGAGGCATCAATGTCAGATGCTTTTGGACTTGTAATAGTAGGAACCTTTTGCTCCTGAGTGTCCTGATCATTCTCCACGGCTTCATCATCAGAGGAAGAGTCACTTACCTCGAGTGCTCCCCCTTAATGGGTAGGTGATTCACCTTGTGAGCCAGATGATGTAGAGTCCTGTGAAGGTGTGTTTAAGACATCATACATCATTTTGGCTGCTAACTCATCATCAGAAGTGGAGAGAGGAATGTTGAAGGACTTGAAGATTCCATCATAGTCGAAAAAGAATGCGGGTCCTTTTCCAGCAGGAGGAGTGGTATATCTCTGAACATCGAAGTTACACCACACCTCTACTTGACCCGTTGTGTTGTTGTAAACTCTCTTATTCGGTATGTTGTATCCTAGAAAAAGCCCTCTTCAGCCTTCTCGCTAAACTTCCCTTCCTGAGTTTTCTTCAGTAACATACATGGTGCTCCAAACGGTTCGAGGTACTCTAGATTTGGTTTATGTCGTTGAAGTAACTCGTAACACGTCTTACCATGACGTTTTACCACCAGAACTCGATTTAACTTGTAACACGCATTGGCAACTGCCTCATTCCATAATTGGATAGTCAGTTTCGAGTTTGCTAGCATTGTGCGTGCTGTCTCTATTAAGCTGCGATTCTTTCTCTCAGCAACCCCGTTCATTTGAGGAGTGTAGGCGGAAGTGAGCTGGTGCACAATTCCCTTTTCTTTGTAGAAAGCCTCCATCCATTGGTTCTTGAACTTGGTTCCATTGTCTGAGCGTACTTGTCTCACCTTCAACTTGTAGAGAGACTCCAGTGTAGTTACCAATTCTTGGAATGACTCAAATGTTTCTGATTTTGATTTCAGAAACATCAAACCAAGAAAATCTTAAGTAGTCATCTGTAAATACATAGAAGTACAAGTCGCCTGCAATGCTTCTAGTACTAACTGGACCAAACAGATCCATGTGAAGAAGCTCAAGAGGCAGTTCTATACAATTAACTTTCTTTGCCTTATGAGACTTCTTTGTCTGTTTGCCTTTCTTGCAGGCGACACAAAAATCCAGGAGTTAGAAGTTCTTGACATTGACTCCTCGCACTAGATCATTTTGGATCAAGTGGTTTATCTTCCGCGGATTGATGTGGCCCATTCTCCTATGCCATGAGATAGAATCCTTCTCAGTAGCTTTTGACAAGAAGCACTGAACTTGATGATCCGTTGAGGAGGCCTTTGATAGATCCAAGACATAAAGGTCGTTATATCTCGAGGCTGACATTAAGACTTGGTCCTCCGGAATCACATAGTCCTTTTTCAGGACATAACACTTCTTATTGTCAAAAAATACCTTAAATCCCTTGTCACATATTTGGGAAACATAAAGCAGATTATTTTGAAGTTGTTGAACATAATTTACCCTATCAAACTTTACTTTCTGGTTCCCTACTTCCCCTTGAGCTATGATGTACCCTCCTTTGTTTCCAGCAAAAGAAACATGACCTCCTTTGATTTTTTTGATGTTTGATAGGAGTGCTCGGTTTCTAGTCATGTGCCTTGATACCCCGCTATCTACAATCCAAGTGTTTGATTTAGCACTATAGCGAACACCCTACACATTCAATTGAAAACATTAGTTAAGGTGAGGGACCCAAGCCTTAACCGGCTTGGGTGTCCTAGAGGCATCACACAACATAAATTCTACCCATTGTTCATTAAAGGGTGAGGGAAGATCATTTGTCTTCTTGTTCTTATTCCAGACATAGACTTTTCTTTCCATAAGCCAGCTTTGTGTAAGGCCTGTTTGTGATAAACAGACGACCAACTGATAGGTTGAACTTTAGGTTCACTGACTCTTTTTGGTGGAGTCATGGAGCTTCTTTTGGAAGAGCTTGATTTAGTGTCATATAGTTCAATCCTTTTTTTTGGTGTCTGATAATAAGGACAATACGACGCTATGTGCTCATACTCTCTACAGTTGTAGTTGTAGCATGATCTGCTTTCAACTTGACGATTTAACTGTTTCTGTGGAGAAGTGTGTGACACACGAGTGACTTTATTCTGTTTGGGTTTTGAAACTTCTTGTTTAGATGTTTTATCTTGTTTAACAAAATTAATTGTTTGAACAATGTAAACATCTTTTCCCTTTTGTTTATTTGGACTTAGACATGAAGCACATAATTGGTTAATTTGTTTGGTATTTCTTGGTTCAGAAATAGACTTTGTTGAACCAGACTTTATTTTAACCTTTTCAAATTGTTCGTCCAGATTAACACCAGGCATTTTACCTTTTGATTTTGAAGTGGCATCCTTTTTTTTAGTGACAGATTCAATTGGTTTATATGTGGAATCTGGATCACTTACAAGAGGAGTGGACACCACATGCTCCTTGATAGGGTTATTATTTATTGGTTTACTTTTGGCATTCATCAAGGTCTCATGTGGTGGTGGTACCACTTTATATCCCAAACCCTCCCCATTGTTACACTCTCTCACTAAGTGTTGGACAATGTGAGAAGAACTTGTCCAACTATGCAGTTTTTGTTTTAATGAATTTACTTCTACTTCTAAAATTGCTTTTTGTTTCTTAGTGTCTTCTAGGGAGTTTAGATAGAACTTAATGTCATTCGCTTGGTTAAAGCTATAACTTTAGTTTCCCTAAGTTGTTTATTCAAAAGTTCTATCTTTTCTTTATAGTTGTGCTCATTTTGTTCTAAGACTCTATTTGCTTCTAAGCACAGTTGTAAGTCCTTTACTAAGTTATCATTATGGTCAAATAACCTAGAAAATTTCAAATCAATGCTTTCCTTAAATTTATTACAATCAGAACAAGCATGATTATTGAAAAGTTGAGTAGTGGTACTTACCTGAGAGGGTGAGGTTGAATCAGCCATCAAAGCAGTGTCTGACTTTTTGGTTCTGGTTATTTTAGACTTGTTGAACTTGTCCCTTCTTCAGGCAGATGATCAAGTACAGTTGCAGTTTCATCAACATTTGACATCGCAAGTTCCACTACAATATCACCTTCGCTTGCTGAATCGTCATCTAGATCATCAACACTAGCGATGTTGGATTCTCCCGGAGACACAAACCGAAAGCTCCAATCTTGTCCTTTGTCATCGTGAGCAGTCAAGGCTTTAGGATCCTTGCTTGATGAAGTAGGACTGCTTGTTGGTTTATCCTGATGAGTGAAAGATGAGAATGGATTCCTATTTCCTGTCTTCTTGGGCTTCACACATTCACATTTGAAGTGCCCCTTTCCCCACAGTTGAAGCGGGTAACTTTTGTCTTGTCAAAACCAAAAGTTGTATCCTTAGTATCAATCAAGTTCTGTCCGGTCTTCTTGACAAAATTTTTACCTCTCTGTACAGCACTTGCTAAGGCCCACATGATGTCCATTCTTTCCAGCTCTGTCTCGTCTACCTACTCGTAGTCCTCGTCTGCTAGATGGCAGTTACCAATTTTCTTAGCAACTAGCCCATCATAGGAGTGGACAACAATTACTAAGAGATCCATGTGCTCCTTTGCTACCTCTACTATAACATTCCCAATATTCTCGGTCTTTAGTTTTGTAGCATTGGCTTCAGATGCTATGTATTGGGAACTACACGATCCTGACGTGTCAAATCCTGAAGTAGTAGCTTGAGATGGACCAGCTGAACTCGACATAAACACCGTTTGAAGTGGTGCTCCAGACGTTTTTGCTTATGGAGTTGAGTTGTATAGTGCCGAATTCTGATCATATGAAGACTTTTGGGCCTTATACTTCATCCTCAACTCTTCCTCTCTCAGTTTCAGAATGAAGTCGTTGATATCTAACTTTGCTAGCATATCATTCTGTCTGAGGATGGAAACAAACGAACTCCACTTCTCGGGCAATCCATCCGCAAAGTTTGAAACTTTGTCTTCCATAGACATGATGACTCCATGAGTGTGCAGCTCACTCATTAGGTGGTAGAATCAATCAATGACGTCGTCCAAGCTCTCCTTTCCCATTGACGAGAAGTTGTCAAACTCCTTCTTCAACGCTTTAGCCTTCAGAGCTTTTAACGATGCATTTCCTTCATACCTCTTTTCCAATGCATCCCATAGCTTCTTAGCTTGCTTGTTCTCAGAAACTTGATGGAAGATGTGCTTAGGAATTGACTGAGTCAGCAACGCATATACTTTCTTCTCTGTACTGTACTTTACCTTTTGGTCGTCAGTCATACCGCTTAAGGTGAGTTTGACTCCATCTGCACCTACATGCATACTATATCCTGTCTCTATCGACTCCCATAGATTAGGATCTATTACATTTAAGTAAATCTCAAATCTTTGCTTCCATTGTGGGTAATCATCTAACGTTACAAGCTTAGGGGGCTTGTTATGATTTCCTACTACATTTTCTGAAGCAACAGATTTTGAATCCTGGAGTCCCTTTCGGCGGTGAACGCTGAATATTGATCCTGCATTACTAATAACTTTGAACTTTGGAACAAACTGTTTTACTTGTGCGAATGAAGGTGTGCGATTGGACAGCTAGTGCGATTGAACAATGCGAATGGCTCAAATGTGCGAATGAACCAATGCGAATGAATCAATTGTGCGAATGGACAGGAGCGGATGAACAATGCGAATAGACAGTTCAGTCGTATGAATGGATGTATGAATGAGTCCAATCATGTGTATGAGGGATGCGTATGGATTCAGTCGTGCGATTGAGTCAATCGTGCTACTGAAGTTGCTGAATCTTGAGAATTCAAAAGTTTAAGGTATTTTGAGGCAAAAACACGAATTTCTCAAGAACCCTAATTGCCGTATACCGGAAAAACATTAACTTTACGACCTAGAGACGTCCAAAACAACGTTTGACACAAAAAGATTGCGTTTTTGCGTGAAAAACACAATTTTTATATCAAAATCGATTGAATCACATGTAAATCAAGAGCCAAAGCTCTGATACCACTTGTTTGGGACCGTGTACTAGATGGAGTACTAACTGATTCACGTGTATACCGAATTAAATAGTGTGGAATCCTATTTGATTGACGATCCAATTAGTGAGAACGTTAACCTGATCGATATAAGATTAAACTAAACGTTAAGAACGAATAGGAATCAATCAAGAACGATCTATGAACTTGGACTGGCTTTCTTGGACGTTTTAGACGGCTAGGGTACGTGTAGGAGTCGAATTCTTCAAAGTGTTTCGTTTTTCCATGAATTAAGTGGTATTTATAGGTTAGGGTTACTCATTCGTGCGACTGAACCATTAGCATGGTTCAGTCGTGCGACTGAGTCATGCGGTTAATCCATTCACATGACTGAGTGTTCAGTCATGCGAATGAGTCAATCTCATGTCACAATTGTGCGACTGATCCAGTCTCCTGGTTTAGTCGTGCGACTGGTTCATTAGCATGAAATTGTTCATGCGTATGGTCCATTAGCATGGGCTATTTGCATGAGAACTTCATATGACTATGTTTGAATATGTTTCTCAATCATTCTTTGACTATGATCTATTCAAGCAACCACAAACCTATATAGTTGGTTCAATATGCGTTAATAAATGATAAACATTAAAACATTAAACATTAAGATCAACAACCACATAATACGTTTCATTCAACTCATATATTTCATTTACATTAAGGACATGACAGACATAAACATTAAGATCGTAAACTAGGTACATATGGATCAACAGGCTTAACCACCAGAACTTTGTTCTGCACATAACATGCATTGTTGACTGCCCCTACCCAAATAGTAAGAGGCAGCTTTGAATCAACCAACATAGTTTGAGCAGCCTCAATAAGTGTCTTTGTTAGATATAGGAACAATAGATCTAGATTAATTTTTATAGGCTTAGAACTTTAATCAATATTTGTAATGAATGATTGTAATTCATTATTATGATGTATGTATTGTCTATATAGGTTAACCCATATGTGTGTTGATCTGTGTATGATTGCAGGTACAAACATAATACTTGGCAATTACTGAAATTGATTAAGTGTAAGAAACATCTACGTATGAACATTTTGTTCTTCCATAGATATGTTTCTTACAAGTAACAAACATTCGAAGAGCAACTACGGATGAACAATCAACTGAAGTTCAAGAGAATCAGAGAGTTCAAGTGAAGACTCCTACAGATGAGAAAAACACCTTCAAAAGACAAAGTACCTTTGAAAGAAAATGTATCTTCGGAAGAACAAACCCCTATGAAAGACGATGCAGCTGCGGAGTCCAAACACTTGTATCTAAATAACACAAGTGTTACAAGTCAACAAAGTCAACAAGTCATCAGACAGCTATGCGAATTCTAAGAGATCTGGAGTTTTCTTAATAGAAACACATGTGTCTATAAATATGGATCCTAGTTTTCACATCAAGAGACGGCTAGACGACACACGAACACAAACAACCAAGCATCAATACGGCAAACCCAAACATCACATCAAATCACACAAACATAAACCCTAGCAGCCGTCACATCAACATCAATACATTCAAAGCAGTTGTTATTCATTCATTGTTATTCATCTGTAATCATTAAAATGTTTTAATGAAATACATTTGAATTAAATATTTTTATTTGATTATTATTGTGGTCTTCTTATTGTGTTCGTCTTAGTTATCAATCACTATTGTTGATATTGAATTTATTAAAAACAATTAAACAAAGTTAATGTTGATTCCGCAAACATTGACTTGACTCCAAATTAACACTAATAATTCTTGATTGTGATCCTTGAATTCATAGTCTTGTTCCTTCTCTTAGCAACACAGTTTTGTTAAGGAGTTCTAGGGGCACTGTATTGTCTTGCAATCCCTTTTGAGTTATAGAATGAGTCAAGAACTTGATTCTTGAACTCAGCCCCTTGATCACTTCTGATTATTTTTACCTTGTGATCAATTTGATTTTCTATTTTAAGAATAAAAGATTTTAACATTTTAGCAATTTCGTCCTTAGTTTTTAAAAGTAACCCATATAAATCTTGTAAAATCATCAACTATCACAAGGCAATATGAGTTCTTCCAATACTCATTATACTTGTTGGATCGAAGAGATCCATGTGCAATAAGTGTAATAAGGGGTTATGGAGTCAAGAACTTTGAATTTATGAGATGCCTTGTATTGCTTCCCTTTTAGACATGCAACACAGTTATCTTTGCAGAAAAATCATCAACTATCACAAGGCAATATGATTTCCTTCCAATGCTCATTATACTTGTGGGACCAAAAAGATCCATGTGTAATAAGTGTAATGGAGTAGTGATAGAGTTAACATATTTGGATTTATGAGATTCCTGTGTTGTTTCCCTTTCAGGCATGCAACACAGTTATCTTTGTAGAAAAACTCCTTTTTAGGCAAATCATGTACCAAGTTATTTTTAGGCAATTTATTCATTGTCTTAAAATTTACATGACACATACGTTATGCCACAGTGTTGACTCATCACCATCAGCTTTGGAAAGAAAGCATGATACTTCACCCATTGGGGAAGAATTGTTCATATCAAGCTTGTATATATCCCCTTTTCTGGGAGATCTAAGAAGCATCAATTCCGGAGGAATTGTCATCCCAGGTTTAAGGATAATGCACTCATCATCTGTGAAAAGCATTTGGTGCTTTTGATCATAGAATTGAGAAACACTTAACAGATTGTGTTCAAGCTGTTTGACAAAGTGAACTTTGTCAACTTTTAATTTACCATTGGATATACTCCTTCTGCCAAAAATATATCCTCCGGCCTCACCTCCAAATTGGAAAAGACCTCCATCATAGTTCTGAAACTGTTGAAGGAGAGATCTATTCCCTGTCATGTGCCTGGAGCATCCACTATCTACAATCCAGACATTGTTGTTCTTGTCATATGGATGTCCCTGCACATAAGATGAGATTGTTAGTTTTGCTTGGAAGCCCAAGCCTTGCTGGTCTTGGGTTCTTCCAAAGATAATGACATAATTGAACCAAATGTTATGCATGTGGGTTCAATAGAGGTCATTGAAGAAGAGGTTTGGGCTGCAACATCTTCCTTGATCTTCCAGTCCATCCTTTGGTTGATCTTGGAGGATGAGCTTGTTGAAGCTTTAGCAGCATGGCTATCTTCCGAAGCTTCTTTCTTTTCGGAAGAAGTCTTCACCACCTTTTCTTCTGAAGCAGTCTACTTCTGGGGAGGTTTCAAGGGAACTTTCTTGTTCTTCCGAACTTTAGTAGCTTTTGCTTCCGAAGCCATTTTCCCTTCGGAAGAAAGAGTTTCTTCTGAAAGCAACTTGGCTTCCGAAACTAGCTTTCCCTTTTTCATCACTTGAACCGTTTGAAAAGGTCCAAATGTGAAACCTTCCTTGACTCCTTCTTTTCTAACATTATTTGCATAATGTGTGTTTGCAGGATTGTAGTAACAATCTTTTGCCATGTGGTTTTGCAGACCACACATTATGCATGCAATGTTAGTTCTTTGGGGATGTGAGGGTTGCTGTTTCTTGGGCTTTTTTTTTTCATTAGCAATTTTTCCCTTCAACTTCTGATCCTTTGGCAAGACAGACGTGCTGGTATTACACTCCTTTCCTGAATCAGAAGTACTTAACACTTGGAATCCAGCTGAGATAAAGACACCCTTTTGCTTTGGGTCAATCTTCAGCTTGGACTCAGCCACTTTCTTGGCAGTTCTCCTAGCAGCTTTAGCTCTGCTTCTTCTGGCCTTAGTGGTTAGGATTTATTCTTCACAGGAGGAGATGGGTACATCTACCTGTGGTGACCACTATTGTTGCTTCATCCTTCAACTCTAGTGAGGAAGGGTCAGTAGTTGGAACCTCTTGCTCCTCAGTACCACATCTAGGCTATCTAATAGACTCATAGGAGTATGGTGGAGCAATTTCATTGGTTCCCAACCCTCCTTTGTTCTGATAACAGAGTTTGGAGTGGGAGGATGATGCAAGAATAGCTTGGAAGTTTTGCTCAGAGATAGCATGCTTCCTGGCCTGAGCCTCAGATAATTTTGATATCAGATCTTTGATTTGAGTCTTGTAGTTGGTGTGTTCATGTTTTAAAAGAGACACAGTTTTCTCTAACTCCTCAATTTTCTTTTGATAGTCAGATTCAGCTCTTTTAAAATCAGATTTTAAGATATTTAAAGACTCAATATCAGATCTGATTTCCATATTGTAATCCTGATAGAGTTTAACATTAGCTATACATGCTGGAGTGCAGAGATGTTCATATACCTGGGCATCGTCAGTTCCGGCCATGAGAGCTTGAGCAGGAGTCACATCCTGTACCATGGAGCTCCAGTCAACTTCTTGAGCCATTGCAACTGTTTCAGTTGACTTTTCAGCGGGCTTTAAGGTTAAGGGATGTGTGGAGGCCTGTGGGGTTCCTGGATTGGTCTTGGGAGCCTTGCATTCCCTTGCAAAGTGACCCAGTTGGTTACAGTTGTAACACTTTGCCTTGGTCTTGTCAAACCCGAACTTGCTGGTAGTTGGGTTTTGAGGGAAGTGCCTTGCAGTTCTCTTAAAGAACTTCTTCGCTCTGTAAGTTAAAAGAGCTATCTATTGGACAATGTCCACGTACTCTACATCATCTGGACTGAAACAATCAAGATCATCAAAGCAGTATTGAAAATCACCAGAGTGTCCACTTCCTGAGGCAAAGGCACAACTTTCCTGAAAGGAGTTGTGTTGAGCCTGTTGAGACCTTGGAGTCTCAGGAAAAGTGATGTAAGGTCCAGAAGAGTAGGATGGTTGCTGATAAGTCAGGTAATGCTGAGGTTGTGGGGGTAATAAGCCTTCAGCAACCATTAATGCGTTGCTAGCAGGAAGACTCATGGGTCTGCTTGTTTGGTGGCCCTTCTTACTCTCCATCTCTAGGCGGTATCCATCAAGGATGCCATAGAGTTCAGTCATGGTGAGAGTGTTTAGTTCTCTGTCCTCTTGATGGAGACACAGTAGAATGTCCACTCGTTTGGAAGAGCACTCATGAACTTTCTAGTAAGATCTCTAAGTTCAGGAGTGATCTTCTCACAGACTGAAGAGAAGAGATAAGATCCATTTACCTGAAGTACTACTGGCTGAGGGTCTCTCCAGCAATACGAGTGAAGTTCTCAAACAGCTGCTTCAGCGAGTCCTTCTATGAATCATTAGAGCTTGAGTACATCTGAGCAAGTGCATCAAACAATTCTTTGGCAGTCGTGCAATACTCGAATCCCACCATAATGGAGTTCGGTATTGCAGTCATGAGAATGGTCATGGCATTGCTGTCGATGTCCATCTTCTTTCTGTCTTCATCAGAGTAATCCTCCACAGCCTTTTCTATCATGGCACCGTTTCCACCAGGTGATGCCACCTTTGGTTTATACGGGCCATTGACGATGGAGTTCCACATCTTGCTGTCTTGATATCTGATGAAGCCTTCCATTCTCCTGCTCCAGGAGCTGAAATTTTCAGGAGTAATGATGGGAGCCTTTGTCATGGTTTCCATCTCTACCTCGGACTTGTTAAGGGCCATTAGAGTGAGTGGGTTGTAGGGAGGAGTGAAAAACAGGTTGATTTGGATGGTTAGATCACACAATCAAGAGCCTGAGAAGCTCTGATACCAATTGGAGGATCGATGTTTGTCACTAAACACTTATGTTTTTCTCTCAAACTCACCTAGAACAATACTCTAGTTAAGATAGAATCAATAAGAGTCGATCATAATATAGAAAGTAATAAAGAACACAGGAAGTAATTTTTAAGGTACTTTTATATATTGCTTCTCAACTCAATAATACAAGACTCTTACAAGCAGTTGTTCCAATGAGTTACCAAGAGAACCTATATATAATACTACCTACAACCGGATATACTTTGATACCAGCTGGGATCCTATAGCTAAAGTCTATATTACAAGACTACAGTTTAAGGTATCTCAGATAAAGTCTTATCTGAGATTTGGTAGTCAGGACATGTCTCTGACTTACCTTTTGTCACCACCTAAAGTTGGTAACTTGTACTATCATGAAAAGGTGAATAGTGGAATAAAGTATGGTCAACTAGATAGCTCTTTAGGAAGAATCCATACAGTATCAGAGGTCTGCAGCGGAGTGTCAGAGACCAAACTTGTGTCCACTGGTTCATAGCAGTGTCTTTTGAAGGTTAAATGGCTTCGGAAGAGTAAGTACTTCCGAAGCCACTCATACTTCGGAAGAGACCGCTTCTTCCAAGGCTTGGAGACTTCTCTTTTCAACGTACTTCGGAAGTGGTCTTCAGCTTATTCTTCTAAGACTTGACCTTTGGAAGTATACACTTGACTTCGGAAGTAGAGTTCTGTCTTCGGAAGTTGATCTTTCAAATTGTCTTCGGAAGAACTCTACAACCTTCGGAAGTTTCATGCTAAGCTTCGGAAGCCTTTGCATGCAACACCAAAATTATGTAAGTGACTTAGTTTTGGTTGCATTAGCCTTCTTCTTGATTCAACAACAATAGAAACCGATCACCGTCGAATGGGTAGGATCGTCGAAGACATGAGAGGCGAAGAGACGACAACCAAGTCGGAGGGCCCACTACCTTTGCTGTCTCCAGCAACATCAACCACGACAACACACACACGCTCTCTCCTCTCTATCTTTTTTGTATCTCATATTGAGGACCAAAGTGTAAAGATGATAAATCAAGTGGTTAAAACCTGAATACTTGAAAGTTAACTGCTTCTTTCTATTTTTTAAACATATAGGGTAATGAATTTTGTTATTTCTTTTTAAACATATAGGGTAATGACTTTTGTTTTTAGGCTTTGTTCTTTCGGTATTTAAACAATTAAATCATTATGTTTAAATTTTATTTTTCATACCTACAACTTTGAATTCTTTTATAAAAACCCCAATTTCGTTTTTATTGCTTACTCATGCTTCGTTGATCATGGATTGGTTGATGTAGCATTTAGTTCATATTTTGTTTGATTTTAGATTGTTGCATTACTTTTTCATGTTTTAGATAGTTGTATATGATTATGATAATTAAACTTTAACATTTAGTTTGTCATGTTTTAAATGGTTGTAATTTTATATATGTAAAATCAAAGTCATTATAATGATTTATGATAATTAAAGTTGATCATAAAATTCACAAAAAATAAAATCGAGCCTTATAAAAATTGTATCGTTATTAGAGAAAGACAAGATTAACTAATATTCATATTTTTCTTGAGTAAACTTCATTTTTATTTACTTATAAGTTGATCCAAATAATAGTTTGGTTTTAAACTTTTGAAAAATTTTGATTTGACTCCCTTTACTTTTTCATTTGTGTTAATTAACTCCAAACAACTAACTCCGTTAAATACATTTGTTTAAATTAAGAGCATTTTGGTTTTTTTTATATATAAGAACTAAAAATGTAATTAGAGGTGGCCAAAAAAACCGGTTCGGGAACCGGTTCGGCCAAAAAAACCGGAACAGGTTTGAGGCCCAAACCGGTTTGGCCCAAACCGGTTTCAAACCGGGCCCGAACCGCCGGTTCTTGACCGGTTTAACACTTCCACGTTCCAAACGGTTTCAAACCGAACAGGTTTTCAAACGGTTCCAAACCGGTAACCCAAACCGGTTTCAAACCGGTCACCCAAACCGGTCACCCAAACCGGTCACCCAAACCGGTTTTCAAACCGGTCACCCAAACCGGTTACCGTTACCCAATGGCTATATAGCCGTTTTTTGCAATTTTTGACCGTTTTTTTATGTTTTTTTACCATTATACCCCCACTAGGTTACTATATATATGTATTTGATGTTTTGGTTGAATCACAACAACTTATAACACTCTCTACTCTCAAAAATCTCAAAAACGCTCTCAAAAACGCTCTCACAAATACTTTCGTTTAAAACGCTCTCAAAAACGCTCTCACAAAAATCTCTGAAATGGCTTCAACAAGTGCTCAATCATCCGTTGGTTGTGAAGCGTCTTCAAGCAACGTGGTGATAGCAATCCTTCCTACGAATAGAAACCCCCAAGTATGGTGCAATTACGATTTATGTCAAATGGCTAGCGGTCCAAACAAGGCTCGTTGCAAGTTTTGTCATAAGTTTTTCAAAAAAGATGCAAACACAACGTTGAAAAACCATATTGCAAATAAATATTGTAGAGCGTTAAAAGGTGAACCTTCTCAAGGTCAAGCTTCGATGACAAACGAAGGAAATATTTGGGCTTATAACGTTGATGCGGTTCGGGAGCAAATGGCGCAATTTGTAATTCAAGAAAGCTTGCCATTCAAACATTTCGACAACGAACGTTTGACTCGACTCATTCAACGAACTCTCCAACCTCGTTACACCAATGTAAGTCGTGCTACTCTTCGAAGAGATTGTTTAAAAATGTGGAAAAAAGCTAAAAATGAATTAATATCTTATTTTGAAAATTTACAAACCGGTGTTAACTTAACTAGTGATGTTTGGTCGACACCTCACGGTTCACCGGACTCGTACATTTGTGTCACCGCCCATTGGGTTGAACCCGATTCGTGGCAAATGATGAAACGTACGATTGCGTTTGAATTGTTTGATTATCCTCACACCGGCCAAAACATTTTTTATCTTATTGATAAAGTTATTCAAACGTATAAATTAGAAAACAAAATATTTTCTATATCTTTTGATAATGCTTCAAACAACACTCTTGCGATAGATCATTTGAAATTAAAATATAAACCAATATGTGAGGGTGTGTTTTTTCATAGTCGATGTGTTGCGCACATCATAAACTTAGCCGTGCAAGACGGTTTAAAAACGATTGAAACAATTAAAGATTGTTTTAAAAGAATGTTACGTGATATTTTTAGTAACAACCAAAGATATACTAAATATCGCAAGTTTTGTAAAGACGCAAATACTAAATGTTTAGGTCCGAATTGGGACGTACCAACACGATGGAATTCCACATGTAACATGTTTGAAAAGGCTATTGAACAAAAAGAAAGTTTAATAGCCTTTCATAATAGTTTGGTAAGTCGGGGAAAGACAAATTCTTACCATCCATCGGGTTGGGCCATCATCGAAGAAGTAACAAAAATGCTTCAAGTTTTTAAAAATGCAACTACATGTCTTTCTGGAGTTTATTACCCAACGAGTCCGTTGGTACTACACCAAATTTATTTAATGACTTCAAAATTAAATGAATTGTCGTGTAGGGGTAGACCTTATTCCGATATGATACCCCTAGTGAAAGAAAAACTTAAAAAATGTTTTGAAGAAATGCCTTCCGTTATTACATGTGCCGCTGCTTTAAACCCTTGTTTAAATTTGTCGGGGGTTGAAACTTTACTTGATAAAATTACTTTTAATTTGGATTTAGAAGTTGGTAAACCAATGTATAGTAAAACTTTAAAAGCGACTTTCAACAAACAATTACAACAAATGTATGATGTTTATTTATTAAAATACGGGGAAACATCACAAATCCATGATGCTTTAAGGCATGCGGCAAATGCCGAATGTTCGAATGATCCAATGTTTGATTTATATAATACTTTAAGGGATGAATGTAATAAACGTTAACGTGATAACACTCCGAGTAGTGAACTCGGGAGGTATGGTCTTACAAACTTTTTATCGACCATGACTCCACATGAATTTAAAATTTTTGACTTGTTGGCTTGGTGGAAAGGTAAGGAAGATCAATTTCCCATCCTATCCACCATGGCCCGAGATTTACTAACCGTCCAAGCTTCTACAGTAGCTTCGGAATCTGCTTTTTCTGTTAGTGGCAGGATTATATTAATAAGACGAACTCGACTCACTCCACAAGCAGTTGAAATGTCAATTTGCTTGAAAGATTATTGGATGCCGCGGAAAGAGTACAAGACAAACGATCGCTTGAAGGAGAACTGGAATACGAAGCAGAATTATACGAGGACAAGGTAGAGAGCGGATTGACACCAGAAATGACTGATAATGAAGCGGCATATGATGACTACCTTCGTAACAGTTCCGGTTCTGGTGGCGAGGAATAAACGTACAAGTATAATACGAACGAAGAAACGACTATATTAAATGTTTAGTTTTAATGTTTAAATTATTTAAATGTTACGAATTGTTAAAATGTTTAAATGTTTATAAATGATAGAAATTGTTTATAAATGTTATTAATTGTTAAAATGCTTAATTGTTTATAAATGTTAATAAATAGTATATATATATATGTTTATAAATGTTATAAATTGTTTAATTGTTTAAATCGTTTAAATGTTTAAATTGTTTAAATCGTTTAAATGTTTAAATTGTTTAAATGTTTTAAATGTTTATAAATGTTATAAATTGTTTAAATTATATAAATCTTTTAAATTATATAAAAATGTTATAAATATTTATGTTTTAATTAAAAGTTTA
Source organism: Flaveria trinervia (assembly GCA_025506515.1). Classification (NCBI taxonomy): domain Eukaryota; kingdom Viridiplantae; phylum Streptophyta; class Magnoliopsida; order Asterales; family Asteraceae; genus Flaveria; species Flaveria trinervia. The sequence continues at coordinate 29,368,315 of CM046442.1, forward strand.
AAATTTCGTTTGAATATAACAAAAAAAAAAAACCGGTTTGGGCCGAACCGGTTTGGGCCCGAACCGGTTGGGCCCGAACCGGTTCCAAACCGGCCCAAACAGATTTTGATAGGTTTGACCAAACCGGTTTCGGTTTGGGACCCGAACCGGTTTGAGCCCCCAAACCGGTTTGTACACCTCTAAATGTAATGCATCCAAACTAACAAGAGGAATTTGTATAAATTGATTATATACATACACGCACCCTAGCATCACAAACCAAAACCTCCCACCGCTAGTCATCAGCCTCCGCCGCCCACCCATCTCCGCCATAGTCACTACCTTTAGCGTCGGTCATCCACCTCCATCACCGGTCTCCCGCTCCACTGTCGACCATCGTCTCTCTCTCTCTCTCTCTCTAAAAAATACATCTCAAGTTGTCAATGGATTTGAGAAGCATTGCATTGATCACCACCTGAAATTCGTGAACTAGACCCTTAATTAGGGCTTCGATGAAGGATGCGCGAAAGTGAAAAGGTTAGGTTTTGAATCTAGATTATGAAGATTTGAATTTGGGCATACCATATTCAAAATTGGTTGGGTTGCGGTTAGGTTTTTGATTTTCCATGTGGCGGTAGTGTGATGTTGGTTGTGTTGGTGTGATGGTTGTGACGGTCCTATTATGAACAAACTCTAATGGTAGTGGCGGCATGATGGTGGTGGTGGTTGTGATGTTGTGATGTTGTGGTGGTGGTTGTGATGTTGAGGTGACAGTGGTGGGGGTGTTAGGGATGGTGGTTTTGTAATGGCAGTGGTGGTGTGGTGGTCTCAGTGGTGGTGTTGGTGGTCTCAGTGGTGTGTTGGTGGTCTCAGTGGTGGTGTTGGTGGTCTCAGTGGTGGTGTTGGTGGTCTCAGTGGTGGTGTTGGTGGTCTCAGTGGTGGTGTTGGTGGTCTCAGTGGTGGTGTTGGTGGTCTCAGTGGTGGTGTTGGTGGTCTCAGTGGGGTGTTGGTGGTCTCAGTGGTGGTGGTAAGTGAATATCAAATAAAATATATTTGAGTTTTTGAGAAATGTATAAAAATATTTAGAAGTTCGAATGAGTTATATTTTTAATCCTTATAATTAAAATACAGATACTCTTTTTTTTCTTTCTATCACGTGGTTGGCCAAATCAATATAGCACGTATATATGTTTTACAATTGGATCGAGTCCGCGTTAAACATGAAAGAATGCGCATCGGATCCATACTTCCAAACTACAGACCCAAATCAATCGAACAAAAACTCATGTCCATGATTCACCACTCAAAACAACCTCAACACATTCTTCACATCCACGCATTTCTTCTCAAAACTTCACTACAATCCAATAACTTCATCATCACCAAGCTCCTTCAGAAACTCTCCTTCGATTCTTCCGACAATTTGCGCTATGCACGATCCCTGTTCGACGAATTGTCAACCCCCGACACATTTCTTGGAACACCATGATCAAAGCTCACTTGAATTCACACTATTACGATGAGTGTCTGTCTTTATTTCGCCGATTGCGTTGTCAAGATCGTATCTTTATAGATAGTTTCAGCCTATCTCTTGTTGTTCAAGCGTGTGGGAGGTTGGGTGTAGTTCAGAATGGTCGAACGGTACATACCCAGGTGCTGAAACTTGGGTTTGATGGTGATTTGTTTGTTCAAACGGGTCTTGTTGAAATGTATGTGAAAATTGGGTGGGTGGAGTGTGCGCAGAAGGTGTTTGGTGAAATGAAAGATCAAGATTTGGTTTCTTGTAATGTGTTGTTAGCGGAGTATGTGCGGATTGGGGAAATCGGTTTAGCGCGCCAGCTGTTTGATAAAATGTCTGAAAGAGACTTGGTTTCGTGGAATACCATGATTCATGGCTATGCCTCATTTGGTTGTGTGGGCGTGTCTGCACGTGGACTATCGATGGTTGGATACGGTGCAAACGGCGCCCTATTTCACGAGGCGTTAAGGCTCTTTAATGAGATGCTGTTAGTTAAGATGTTGCCTGATAGAATCACCATTGTTAGCGTGTTGTCCGCGTGTGGGGATTTAGGTGCTTTAGGCATGGGCAAGACGGTTCACAGGTACATAGAGAGAAACCATATTGAGATAGACATAAAGCTAGGGACTTCTTTAGTCAACATGTATACAAAGTGTGGGGATATCGACAGTGCGTCATATATCTTTAATGGGATGAAAAATAAGGATGTGTTTTCATGGAGCGTGATGATAATGGGTCTAGCCAACCATGGATATGGTGATGTGGCACTTGATCATTTCGACACTATGATATCTGAAGGAATTAAACCCAATGGTGTTACTTTCATAGGTGTTTTGAGTGCGTGCAGCCACATTGGTCTAGTTAATATCGGGTGGAAATACTTCAACTCTATGTGGGACAAATATGGACTAGAACCAGAATTGGAACATTATGGTTGCATGGTTGATATCCTGTGTCGTGCAGGGCATCTTGATGCAGCCAGAGATGTTATCAGAAACATGCCCTTTGAACCAGATGCAATCATTTGGAGAACGCTTCTTGGAGCGTGTAAGATATATAAAAATGTTAAATTGGCTGAAGAAGCTACTAGCAATATAGCTTCACTGGAAGCTCATGATGACGGAAATTACGTGCTCTTATCAAACATATACTCCCAAGACAATAAGTGGGAAAAAGCTTTGAATATCAGGAGGAAGATGAATGAAATTAGTATCCAAAAAGTTTGTGGGAACAGTTCCATTGAGGTTGATAACGCAATTTATGAATCTATCTCTGTTGACAATGGCATCCAAGACGTTAGTAGATCCACGCGAACATATGAAGTTTAAACATGTTAATATGAAATTGTTTTGGAAACAGCAGACTCAATATGTCTGCAGTCTGCACAAATTTTTGGAAATTTGTTTTGTTCATGTATGATAAATCAAAGGATGTGTTTTTTGTAAATCTATTAGAAAGAAGTCATCTGTTCGGGGTTGCAGGCGAAGAGTCTAGCTTGAAAAGAGAGCTACTCTGATGAAGAAGAGGTATGTGACTTTATGTATGCCTTCTTCTTGTTCTAGTTTTGTCTCTGTTACAGATTCAGATTTAGTGAACGTGAGTAGTGTATCCTTTCTGTATCAGATATTCATTGAACATTCTTATATATTGTTCAAGTAACTCCTTACTTAACTAAGTACTACAATCATGGTAACCATATCAGTTTATCCTTTCTGTATCGGACATTCATTGAACATAAGACATGGATAATCGTTCATTCTATATATTGTTCAACAATTCTAGTTCTCGTCTGTAATTTAAAGGTGATCTAACAAACTACTCTTAGTTTGAGCGTGACCACGCGTTTAGCACCGGTTCAAATCAATGAGGGTGTTAGAATGTCCAACTCCTACGTTCCCAAGAGTTCAAAATTCCTTTAACCATATACAACCCTCATTTTATTTCCAACCAATACCTTTTTAATGCATTTTACGGAACAACCGTTAGTTAAAGTTAGTTCAAGTATCTTGGGTCAAAGGGTAGATAAATTATACTATATTCAAAAGTTTTTACGAGTTAGATCCATGAAGAGCATTTTGAAGTGAGTTGTCTTGATATCATTCTCTAATGAATATTGACACTCAATTACTTGAGCTTTCATCTCTATAAACCAACCAACTATTCACTATATTCTTAATTTAGATTGGCAGCGGGTTCTTCTATGAGCACTCATGTGTTGAAGATGAATGGTTATGTTGATCACTTGATATGTTTTAAGGCCCTATTGAGCAATGAGCTAGCTATGGATATTATCATCAACTCACTGCCAAAATCACACCACAGTTCATTATGAACTATAATACGAATGCTTGGGACAAGACTCTTTAAGAGTTGCATTTGATGCTCAAAACTGTTGTGATGTAATGATTAAGAAGAGTAGTGTTAGAAATCATAATGTCAAGGGAAAGGGCAAAAAGAGTGTGAAAGGAGGAGGGGGGGGGGGGGGGAGGAGGTTGTCACCACAATTGCTATCATTGTAATGAAGTGGGAATTAGAAGAGGAACTATCTTAAATACCTGGTTGAGCTGAAATAGATTTAGGGGCTGTTTTATTGCGCTGACTGAGTAAGATCTGACTGAGTAAGAAGCTGACCCAGTAAGAGGTTCTGACTGAGTCTGCATCTGACTGAAACTTGACTGTTTGATTTAGTAGCTGACTGACTCTGCTGAATGATAAAAATAACATTATTGTCTCGTTGTTTAATCGAGTTTGAATTTAACTGGTGTTGTGTAATTAATAAAAATAGCTAAATTATAACAATTCAAAATGTCCTACAAAATACAAGTTAACACAAATCAAACATAATCCAAACAAACACATCGAATTTCAAACAGTTGATTACCAAAATGTCATACAAGAGTTTGCATACAAATCTAATTTGAAGCATCTGAAAGTAGTTGATTAGCAATTTGGTCATGCAAAGTAGCCATATATTCAACCCCTTCTGAACCCCACTCAATGCTTGTGTGTTTTGACCTTCATTTCCTTCACCTATATACATACCCATCTACATATCCATATACATATACATACCCATATACATACACATATACATATACATAACATATACATACACATATACATACACATATACATACACATATACATCACATATACATACACATATACATACACATATACATACAATATACATATACATATACATATACATATACATATACATATACATATACATATACATATACATATACATACGTATACGTATACGTATACGTATACGTTACGTATACATATACATAACATATACATATACATACCCATATACATATACATATACATACCCATATACATACCCATATACATATACATATACATACCCATATACATACAAATATACATACTGCAAATCAATTAGCAAATCAATGAATCAGCATACATATATACAATCGATCGATCTCAACCAACAAACACGAATCTGAGCAAATCAATTAGCAATTCAGCATACATATACATACCCATCTACATACATACACAAATCTAAATCTGAGAAAATCAACCTAAACAGCCCCTGAATCTGAAAATCAATCGATCACAACCAACAAACAAACACAAAATCAAGCAAAATCAAGCTTAATCGATCTCAAAACACAACAATCGAAGTAGTGATTAGTGATTACCTTGAGAAGACGACGGAGATGGTGACGGAGGCGGTGAAGGTGACGACGGAGATGATGACGGAGAAGAACAACAGCGATGGTGAGCAACAATCGACCTTGTAGCGATGAACAACAACGATGGCGCTGAAGATGACGACGGAGATGGTGACGGACGGAGAAGAAGACGACAGCGATGGTGACGCGTAGAGGCGGTAGAGCAAAAGACGATGGAGATGGTGAACTGGTTGGGTCAGTCATCCATATTTTGTGGTCTCGGTCAGAACCCTAAAGACCGGGTCAAACACCACCTCGCGAACAACAAACACCCTGACCGACTGACCGAGTCAGCCGGTCAGTGGTCAGCGATGGGAAACTGCAATCAAACACAGCCTTAGTGTTTTGAAGTAGGAACCTTAGGTATATTTGTTAGTAAAATCTTCTTGTTCTTTAGTAACTTTAGGGTGTTTGACAATAGATGTGGTCTCATATTTATAATGATTTGTAGGGACTAAGCAAGATTAGAAAGTTGAAACAAGGTGACCTACAACTCTATGTTGGCACTAGATAAAAGGTTGTAGTTAAGATAGTAGGAGAATTTCTTTCTTTTTTTTTTTACTTTCTAATGGTTTAGAACTTGTTTTGAACAATGTTTATTACATACCGGTTTGATTAGGAATATTGTCAGTAGTTTCTAGTTTGCGTGAACAAGGATTTAAATATGCATTTAATGGTGATTATATTTCTTCATATTTAAATGATGTATTTTACTTTAATGCAAAACCACATAATGGAATCTATGAGATAGAACTCCATAACAATAAGCTATATACAATGTCTCCAATAAATGTATGAATTAGATTTCAATGATTGGTACACGTATCATTGTCAAATTGGACACAAACAAGAATCACATGAAGAAACTCAAGAGTATGAGAATTTTCGATTCCACGAGTCAATAGTCTTTTGATGAATGGAAATCATTCTTAAGTGGAAAGTTGACCAAAGTCAGTGTTTGTAACACTTAAGGGTATTAGGATGTAACACTTATGCTACACATGAATCTCTAGATAAACGAAACCCTGAGGCAATATATTTGTTCTCGCTGAAATGCCGAAAAACAGTCGGTTACTATTTTAACACTCTTGCTAAAAACCAAGTTTTCATAAAATGGAAAGTCGTCTTCTTAGAAAAGGAATTCCTTGCATAAGGGATTAGAGAGAATTATGTGAAATTAGAGGAGATACGAGAAAACACCTATAACAGAATCACATACTCAAACTACCAATCAACCTACGGGGATTCAAATATCGGTTGTTATTCCTTACATTTATAAAACCACGTGAGATCAGCGCGAACCTAATAGATATATCGAAATTCATGAAAACGTTGACATGTTAATAGTGAATCAGGAAGAACATGCTAACTACAAATCTATAATGTTAGATTCTGAATCCAAGAAATGGTTAGAATCCATGGGCGTAGAGATACAATCCATGTATGATAACCATGAGTGAGACTGGATGATCTTCCTCTTGTATGTATGTAGGATATAAATAAGCAACATGGATGAAAATGTTCAAACCTACAAAGCTTTGCTGATAGCAAAAGTGTTCACTAAAACTCAGTTTTTTGATTATAAGAAAGCTTTCTCATAAGTAGCCATGCTTAAGTCGATTAGGATACTACTTGCTATTGGACATATTATGAATATGAGATTTGTCAAATGGATGTCAAAATCGTGTTCCTAAATCACTAACTTGTTAAAGATGTCTATATAGTACAACCAGAAAGTTTTAAGAGTCCAAAAAAATCCTAATAAGGTTTGCAAATTAAATAAATATATTTATAGATTCAATAAACATCTTGAAGTTGGAAGCTTTCTTTATCAAAAAATAAAAGTGTGGTTTTATAAAAAATGAGATAACCTCGTGTTTACAAGAAGGTAGGTGGGAGCTACATTACTTTTCTGATCTTGTATGTTGATACCATACTAATATTTGAAACAACATGTTGTTCGGGACCGTGTACATACGGAGTACTAACTGATAATACATGAAACCAGATCAAATAGTGCGGAATCTTATTTGATTGGCGATCCAATCAGTGAGAACGCAATCCCGATCAATTTAAGGATTAAAGAAACGTTATGAACGAGTAGAAGAAGATCAGATGCGAACTACGAACTTGGAATAGGCTTTCTGGACGCTTTGGACGGCTAGGTTATGAGTATGTGTCAAAACTCTCTCAATTATTATGTTTTTCCACGAATTAGGTGATATTTATAGGTTTGCAGTCTTCATTTGTGCGACTGAACCATTTGCATGGTTTAGTCGTGCGACTGACCCATGTGACTGATTCATACGCACGACTGAAAGTTCAGTCGTGCGACTGAGTCAATCTCATGTCTCACTCGTACGACTACTCCAGTCGTCTGGTTCGGTCGTGCGACTGGTTCATTACCTTATGGTCCATAAGTATGGTCCATTAGCATGAATCATTATATAATAACTTCAAACCTATATAATAAGTTTATTATACTTTAACACACAATAATACTATGAAATATTAAACATTATAAACATCAATCACATATTATATTTCATTCAACCCATTCATTACATATGTGTAAGACATGACAGACTTTTATATTAAACACATAAACTAAGGACATATGTATCAACAAACTCCCCTTCGACCTAGTTTACTCTATTGTCTGACATTCTTCATAAGCTCTTCAAATTTCTTGTACTTCTCCTCTCTTGTGACTCTTGTGTGTATTTCAAAAGCAAAGTAGAGTCGTATCACATTCTGGAATTGGAGAGCTTGTACAATATCCAGCGCGTCATAGAACAGTGGCCACTTGTACAAAGTGTAGATATCGTCAGATGACAAGTTGCTAAGCCATATTAGGTCAAACACCCTAATAGTTTCCATTTTGCCCGCTCTGTTTAGAACTATGACCGCTTCACCCGTCCTCTAATCATAATACCACCATTTGAAATGTGGAGTGAAGTCCTGAGGCATGGCCTGTAAGGGAATCTTCGACATCGTGCGCGGAGGACTCCACTTCAACATTACTTTAGGCTTTCCAGATATGGGATCCACTTCAGACCTACGGATGTACCTCTTCGGTTGTTGAGGTCTGACGTTTATCCATCTGGTGTGGTATTCCTTCTTTAATGCAGACTCAAACCAACCTGACATCTTTCTGGGATCTGCATATAGTAGATTTAAGCATGTTAGTTGATTGAGCTCAAAGCCTGGGAGAGTCTTCAGATCATGAGGATACCTGAAGTACTCTATTCCCTTCTCCCTTTTTACTGCATAAACGTTTTAAGTCCTCAAAATACACCCACGTTATAATCTTGCCAGACACCTCTGATGTTTCTTGACCTTGTAGAGTTTGGTGTAGGCATTTTTGTTTTTGAGCTGTGCATTGGGCTCTTATTTTAGCAAAACAAGCTGCCCATTCAGCCTTCTTTATATCAACATCTACATCCGAGGCTTGGGCTTGTCTTTCATCCTTATCTTTTCTTTCTCCAATTCATCTAGTTTTTCAAATGTAGCACTGCCGAGAGTGTCACCCAAGTTGGGGATCATATTTCCCTCTTGGTCAGTGTACTCTGGATAGTGATCAGACGTGACATCCTCTATCTCTATTTCATCAACATCGTTCAGCTCATCATCACTCATAACATCGAACTTTGGAGCGTCTTTGACGAGCTCGTCAGGATTTAGTCTGAACATCTCAGCAAGTTGCTCGTCGGTCAGATCGTGTATAATTTCTCCTTATTCAGGAGTGTAGCTCACTGACCTTCTGACAATCCCTTACAAATCAAGAATCATGGTGAATTGAGACTTGATTTCCTAAAGGGGAGCAATATATCATATTCATCTTGCTGTGAAGTTTTATCTGCTTGATTTAAACATTATCACATCAATCATTAGTAATTAATCAAGAGATTTAAACATAGATAAACATAGATAATCATAAATTACATTAACGTAATATACGAATCAAGTACAAAATTTTTCTAAATACAAAACGTCTAATCTTTACTTTTATCTTGATCGGTCAATTTTTCAAGTGGAGAAGCTGAAGACGAGGGTCCTTGATCTTGAGCTCTCTTAGAACGCCTTCTTGACCCTAAGTAGAAGCTGATGCAGTAGCATCACCTTCTTCGTCATCATCGTCCCCTTTCTTCTTTGCACTCTGTCCTTCATCATCCCCTCATCTTCTTCACTAGAATCATCATCATCATCATCTCCTTGCCTGATCTTTAAAGGCTCATCTTTTGATCCTTTAGTATGAGCATGATCTTCTTGTTCTTTCTCTCTAACTCCTTTATCCTTTGAACAGAATGTGCATTTTGTTCCTGCAGCTGTGTAATATGCTCAGCCTGAGCAGCATTGAGCTCCATAAGCTGGTTGAGTTGTGCAGCTCTTTGCTCATCGGTTGCAAGCAGCTTTATCACTATCTGTTGAGGTTGGCTAACTGTTCCTCTACCTCGATAGAGGGTAGAGTGGGTCCATGGCTCATTGGGACTTGAGTAGAAGTCCCGCTCGTTGGGTGGTAGTAGTGGTGGTGGATGTGATGAATATGGGAGGTGGAATAAGAGTGGATGGTGAAAGGGTGGCTGTGATAGTGGTGGTAGGAGGTGTGATAGTGGTGGTACGGGGTATGGTAGTGGTGGTAGAGGGTGTGGTAGTGGTGGTGGTAGCTGTGGTAGAGGTGGTAGATGTAGTGGTAATCAGGGTAATCCTCCTCCTCTTGCTCTTAATGCCATGGGCCTGAGCCATCTGCTTCTTCCTCGAGCCTTTAGAAGAGGATGCTCCCCCTGGGTTGATGGGATGGTCAGGGATGTATGATGGATCAGTAGTAGCAGTAGCAGCATCCCTGGACTCACCCTGGCGTCCACCAACCGCCGCAATCCCTCTCTCAGTGGCAACAACCTTACTGCCCATTATCCTTACTAGCGGCTCCTCATCTGACTCTTCCTCCTCATCTGGCAGGAAGTCTTGATAGATCGTAGCTCTCTCAGTTCCACTCTGAGTGGATGGTGGAGATGATATATCAGTGGCAGTGGCCCTAGATGGAGTGGGGCTAGTATCTCCACCATCTTCACTGTCATCTTCATCGTTAGTAGGAAAAACTATGGGCTCAGTGTCCGAATCACTGTCATCGTGACGCCTTCTTGCGAGCTAGCGCCACATAGTCTTCCCGGGCCAGATGCCCAAACAATCTCCTCACCGGGGGCTTCACCTGCTTGCCCCGGTACACCTTCATCCTACCAAGCGTAGTATCATCCATAATCTCAAGAGTGACAACATCATCTCTCTCCTTTGGTAGCAAAGGAAGCTTCTGGTCAATAATCATCTGCAGGAAACAAGGGTACATGCAGAAGCCTTACTTGCTCTTGGCCTCTATATTATCTACCATATACATGAACATCATTCGAGAGAAACTGAATGAATGGTTTAGTACCAGAGCTACGTAAGCATTCTTGATTTGATCAGACATCTCATCAAACCCTCCTTTTCTTGAGGCTATGCACCTGAGGAGCACATGGACCAAGTACTTGAACTGGGGGCACAAATTGCTCTTGTTGAGCACACCTGCATTAATGCCCCCAGCGTACTTGATCCGAATAAAGCATCCCCGAACCGTCAGGGGATGCAGCCTGGTTAGGCAGTCGCCATCTTTGCCCAACTCCAAAACCCTCATCAGATCATCTTCCCTGATCTTAATCTCCTGACCAAAAATAGAACTCAGAATGCAATGAGGCTCAGCGGACCTGTCTACTACAGCGCTTTCCCAGAAAGCCTGTTGAATCGATCTATATGGTGTGCACGGTGTAGAGATGGCCTTGAAGATCCTCGGTCTCCGTAAAAAAAGCAATAATCCCCGCGAACTCAGAAGCGTTCCGGGATGTGACGTCCAGATGAGCACAAAGGTTGTGCTTCGTGCTCATAATCCATCTACTAGTCATGTTTATGTAACACAAGATACATATACGTTAGAATTTATGTAAATGGATGACATTTGAATTTTAATGAGCTTGAATCAGTTTGTTCAATTATGCGAATGGATAATGCGACTGAGTCTTAGTTGTGAGATTGAGCTCAGTTGTACGATTGAGCCTACGACTGGGTTAGTCGTATAATGTCCCATGCGGTTGACCTAGTAGTGCGACTGAACTCATACACAAGGTTCATTCGTGCGATTGAGTCAAACACCAAGCTCAATCGTGCGATTGAAGTTCAACAGCATGTCCATTCGCATAAGTCTCTGTTCGGCACTTTTAGATAAGTTCTTGGTCTATACTTGATGTTAAACGTTGTGGTTAGGCTCATTAGACTCGCAAACGCTCAAAATAACACCTAATACTCTTTAAATTAACGATTTAGTCCATTTTAGTGATTTATTTGAAAACTTTGTCTTGGTTCTTGTTTTGACCAATTTAGGTCATTAGGGCTTGATTAAACCGAACATTGAAGTCAATTTTCGTCTCACATTACCTGTAGATACAGAGAGTAATCGTTAGAGTCACAAACAAGATGCTAAATCACTGAAACAAGATTTGGGCAGAGTAACTTTGCTTTCGTGTGACTTGAGAGCGATTTAGGGGTGATGAAAATGTGCGACCGACTCCCATCTATTTTACTGAGTTTACCTTCAGTTGTGCGACTGGACCTATTCGCACGCTTGATTCGTGCGACTGGGCATCAGTCGTGCGACTGGCTCAGTCGGTCACATCTATTCATGCGACTGGGGTTCAGTCGTGCGACTAACTCAGTCGGTCACCACCATTCGTGCGATTGGTTCATTCTGGTGATCCAATCGCATGGATTGACCCATGTTTATGGTCCAATCTTACATCTAGTCCATACGTATGGTTCAATAGTGTGATTTGCTCATACTTATGATCCAATCGTGCGACTGGTCCATACTTATGGTCCAGTCGTGCGAATGGCTCAGACTTATGGTTTGACTTCATGCATTTTCAAACATTAACCTGTTAACTATTGATAAGACGTTATGACCGTTGATCATCTCAGACATGACCTTTTTAATTTGAAAAACAGTTGATCACCTCAGACCATCCTTTTAACTTAAAACCTGATTGGTCACCTCAGACGTGACCCTTTAGTGAGTGATTCATAGATTGAATCCAGATGTATAGTTCGACTTTTACCTACCAATAACTAAAAGTTAAATAAAACAACTCGAAATTTAAGAAAAACAAAACAAGATATATTTTTGTATTTTGATTGGAGATGGATTTAAATCTATTAGAGTACTACTAACTGATTTTAATTCCTGGACATCACAACCTCAACTCTATTTTATCATTTCTGGTACAATTCATTATGGCATCATACAGGTATATCAGAATTATTTGGGACACTTTAATAAACTATTTTGATGCTAGATTCTTGTTTTGACTGAGAGTCAATAGCAATTTTAGGAAATCATACTAGAGCTACAAGATGCATATAATGATTTTGACTTTCAAAAACTGTAGCTCCCAATAATTGTCAGTATACTTGTCCTCTTAAATCCATACACAGATTTTTGACACACATTGGTGATGAGTTAAGATTTAGTTATTTCAACAAGCATTTGTGGATCCCACGCTTATATGGTAATCAACATTTCTCAGAAGATTTTTGAGCGGTCTACGGTATATTTCAAGAAGAAACTATTCCAGAGCTTTCAAAGAGATGTCAAACCTCAGGTCAGTGCCATCACACAACAGAGAGGCGCAAACAACAATGAATTCTAGAATATTTAGGTTATGTTTATCCTCAGGTCAGTGCCACCGCACAGCAGAGAGGCACACAACCTATCTTCTTGTTAGAGCATTTATTTCTTTTTGCACATAACACACCAACACATAAGTTATTAGCTTGATTGCATTTTGTATTTTTCCATGTGCTTTGCTCATTTTTTATGGTCGTCCGCACACATGTGTGGTGTTTATTTTTCTCTTCATCCCTTATTGGAACTGCGTTGATTGTGTTAACCAGGGCTAAGATGGGAACCCACAACGAGTTGAACAACTTAGTTTGAATTTTAAACCACCAATGAGGTCTGCTCATCTATTGTGTTGAATCTACCGACACATCATATAATGAACTAGCAACCTCTAGGTCTACTTTCTCTATGTTACTTGGTAGCATATTAGTTTTACTATCATATTTCCTTTTATTTTGCTTAGACTTTTCAGACTTATACTTTGAATTTTGCATCTTATCAGTTAAACTATTTTGAAGTCCCAAACAATATGTTCCCTGTGTACTATCATTTTCCACAAATGTTGAATCAGTATCACAGATTTGATTACATTCCTTTTAGCTAAGCTGTCATTCTCCCTCGTTTTTTAAGTAATTAAATAAAGGAACTAATTTAATACTATTTAACCTATTCTCCCGCTAAATCTAAAACAGAAAATATTTTTGTGTTTTTGATTTTTATAAACAGGAAAATAAAATAAAGTAAAATAAAAATAAATAAAGAATGTCGGACTAGGCATTTTCTTCCTCTGAAATCATCATTTTTTTTCACGCCATTAACCTCTAATACATATAAAAACCTCGGTTTATCAAATGCTTTTGTGTAGAGGTTGGCGCGTTGAAAATTCGTATTTATTTTGAGCACATCGATTAATTGCTTTTCAAAACAGTCACGTATAAAGTGATACTTAATACCAATGTGTGTAGTTTTAGGATGTTGAACTGGATTTTTTTGTTACAGCTATAGTAGCAGAATTATCAACATAGATAGGAGTGTTAGAAAATTTCAAACCATAGTCGCGCATTTGCTGTTGAATCCTGATGATTTATGAACAACAACTAGCAGTAGCAACGTATTCAGCTTCATATGTTGACAGAGCAACGGAGGTCTGCTTCTTACACTGCCAGGTGACTAACCGTCTACTAAAGAACTGACATCCTGCTGATGTTGACTTGTAATTCATTTTGCAACCGCCATAATCCGAGTCACTATACGTTGTAAGCTCAAAATCATCGTCATGAGGATACCACAACCCGAGTGTTGGAGTACCCTTCAGATAATGGAAAATCCTTTTAACACCTATGAGATGGTTGACTTTCGGTTTCGCCTGATATCTAGAACAAAGACATGTCGCATACATGATATCAGTGTGAAGTCGCTGGATCGGTAGACATCTGAGCGTGTTCTTGACGGAAGGAAACAAAACCAAAACCAGAGACAAATAATAAACACGAACTATAATGAATTGGTTTCATGATAAAACCTAATGATTACAAGCTCGTTACAACATAAGAATCAAGACTCTTGGCAAGGGGAGATCGAGCATGATCTCCCCTCTCATCCGGCAGCACCTAGGCCCCGAGCACAATCCTTTTGCCTTCTACATAATGAAACTGGTATTTATAGGCCTCAGCTCATATCAGATGCGACTGGGCCCATTCGTACGATTGGGCCATGCATATGGTTCAATCGTACGACTGGACCATACTTATGGTTCAGTCTTACGAATGGCCCAATCGCATCTCTCAGTCGCATGACTGGTCCTTAGTATGGCTCCGTCGTACGACTGACTCTCATTCGCATATGCTCCTGCGAATGACCCAGTTTCATATGTTTACAACATATCAGGTGTATTACATTAAGCCTAGACTATTCGACAAGCAACGAACACACTATATATGATAATATATGCTCCAACAATCAGGACGAGACGCTATGAGAAACATAAGGGATCCGATCATTCCTCTATACGTTATAGCATCAACCATATCACCATTTTCGTCGGATGCCACATCGTGGTTCGTGGCAAGTGGAGTTCTAGCAGCTAAAACATTCTCCATGTCAAACCAACTGAGGATGTCTCCTACATATTTAGTCGATGCAGGAAGATTCCTTTTGGTGTCTGATCCACCTGTAATTCTAGGAAGAACTTCATCTCCCCATTGCACTCATCTCAAATTCTGCTTTCATGATAGATTCAAATTCTTTACATAACTCTTCGTTTTTGGAACCGAAGATTATGTCATCAATATAAATTTGTACCAGTAGTAAGTCGCATCCTTTTCTTTGATGAACAGTATACAGTCAATAATCCTCTACGAAAACCATGTTTCACCAGATGAGTTGAGAGTTTCTCATACCAGGTCTAGGAGCTTGATGGAGCCTGTAGAAAGCCTTATCCAGCTTCTAGACTCTGTCCTGATGATAAGGATCCTCAAATCCTTCAGGTTGACTGATATACACTGTCTCATGGATTTCACCATGAAGGAATGCATTCTTGACATCTAGTTGATAAACTTTAATTTTCATGTTGGATGCATAGGCTAGGAAGATACGGAGTGCTTCCATTCTAGCCACAGGTGCAAACACTTCATTGTAATCAATGCCTTCGACTTGTCTAAAACCTTGAACAACAAGTCGAGCCTTGTTTCTTATTTTAACCCCTTGGTCATCTTTCTTGCACTTCAAAACCCATTTAGTGCCAATTACTTTAGCACCTTTTGGTCTATCCACTAGTGTCCATACTCCTATCTTCTTGAATTGAAGGAGTTCTTCTTGCATGGCACTAACCCATACCTCATCGTTTAAGGCTTCACTTACATATTTTGGCTCAAATTGACAATATATGCTCCAATAAATTCCCCCTTGGACATTGCTTGCGAATAGTAGATAACACCTCTTATAATCTTCAGTCAATCTTTGCTCTGGTTTCCAATAAAATCTAACAAAAAACCATATTAGCCAATGTTGCCGATCTGTCAGGTTGCTGTAGTATCCCTGAAAATAAATTTAGGCACAATAGATTTTGTTTACTTTGAAGAACACCATCATAGCAGCAAGATTCCCCATATGACTGACTTTTCCAGATAATAACATGAACAATTTTCCATTGCTTTAGTCTTCACACAAGCTAACCTGATTAAAATTAACACCTACAAAAATTCCCCCTCAAATTTAGCATATCCCAATATATAGACATTGTGCTCTCCTTGCGTCTTCACACGGTGTATTAGGCAAAAGTAGAGGGTTCCAATCCACAGCTGACAATCTCAACCAAATCAGCATGCACTCAGATTCATCATCAAAAATCGACTCACATCATCACTTTCTGATTGCGTCTTCAATTTCTCTATACATGGATTCCCCTTAAGAATGAGAATTCTCTCTATGCGAATAGATATAACTTGATTGGCTCATAAATAGTCAGATGCTCCTGACTACCCCACAAAATCAGCACCGACGGCTGACATCTTCTCTTCTCTCTTTCGTGTTCCAACTACATTCACCTATTCTGGAAGTCCGACAAATAATGGGGTATACATCGAACTTATTTGACAAAAGAACCTCAGGGTGAATATGCTTTGCTCATCTTCAAATCTGTGCAAGAGGCAGTTCCAGACTCTTTTTTTGTCTGGAACAAATGGGGATGAGTCAATATGGATGGCTCATTCATACGATTGAACATACGACTGGTCCAGTTGCACAACTGAACATACGACTGGTCCAGTCGCATGGTCCAGTCGTACGAATGGTCTATTAGCATGGTCCAGTCGTACGAATGGTCCATTCATATGGTCCAGTCGCATGAGTGCATCTGCACGCATATTTTCAAATCTGCAGCCGCCATGGCTGCCAAAAACCCTAATCTGATGAATTTTATATGAACTGAATCAAAATTGACATCATCAGATTCGCAAGGGTGATAAGAACGTTTTTTCGAGTTCGATTTTAACATAGAAACAACACACGTAACAAGATCTGAGCAAAACACAAAGAACACGAAGTGGGTTTAACGTCAAAGAACCTGAAATAGATCCAGAAATCAAGAGCTCGGGTTGCTAGAATGACTGTTAGATCATTCCAGCAGTAACGACTCTGTTACCACTTGTTAGGACCGTGTATGGACGGAGTACTAACTGATTTACGTGTATACCAACTCAAATAGTGCGGAATCCTATTTTATTGGTGATCCAATCAGTGAGAACGCACGTAGAATCGATCTTAGAATGAATCTAAACCTTAAGAACGATTGCAATACGATTTTGTGCGATCTATGAACTTGGAACAGGGCCTCTATGGTCTCTAGAAGGCTAGGGTACGTATAGGAGTCGAATTATTGAAAGTGTTTTGTTTTTCCACGAATTAAGTGGTATTTATAGTTAGGGTTAGTCAATTGTACGACTGGACCTTTAAAATGGTTCAGTCGTGCAACTAAAGCATGCGATTGAGTCAATCACACGATTGAAGGTTCAGTCGTGCGATTGAGTCATCCGTATGTCTCAATCATGCGACTGATCCAGTCTTCTGGTTCAGTTGTGCGACTGGTCCATTAGCATGAAGTATTCATGCGTCTGAACCATTACCATGGTCCATTTGCATGAAAACTTCATAAGACTAAGTTTGAATATGTTTCTCAATCATTACTTGACTAAGATCTATTCAAATAACCACAAACCTATATAGTTAGTTCAATATGCGTTAATAAATAATAAACATTGAAACATACACTAAAACATTTAACATTAAGATCATCAATCACATATTCTGTTTCATTCAACCCCTACATTTCGTTTACATTTAGGACATGACAAACATATTACATTAAGATCGTAAACTAGGTACATATGTATCAACAAACTCCCCCTTGGACCTAGTTTCCTTCATCGTCTGGCATCCTTCATTAGCTCATCAAATTTCTTATGCCTCTCCTCGACTGTGACTCCAACATGTATCTCGAATGCAAAACAGAGTCTTATCACGTTCCGAAACTGGAGGGCCGGTACCATATCCTGCGTATCATAGAATAATGGCCATATATATAGAGTATAAACATCACTAGCTGACAGGTTGGTTAACCACATTGGGTCAAATACCCAAATGGTGTCCATTTGGTGCTCTTTTTGTAATACTATGACCGCTTCCCCTGTTCTCCAATCATAATACCACCACTTGAAGTGGGGAGTGAAGTCCTGTGGTATTTCCCTCATGGGAATCTTTGACATAGTGCGCGGAGGACTCCACTTCAGCACCACTTTGGGTTTCCCAGTCCTTGGGTCCACCTTCGACCTTTGAATATACCTCGTAGGTTGTTGAGGCTTGAAGTTAACCCATGTAGTGTGGTATTCTTTCTTTAACGCAGCTTCAAACCAGCCTGACATCTTCCTGGGGTCAGCATAAAGCAGGTTCATGCGTGCCATCTGGTTTCAAAACCAGAGAAAGTCTTTATATCATGTGGGAATCTGAAGTACTCGATTCCCTTCTCCCTCTTCACTGCATATACATTAAGATCCTCAAAATAAGCCCACGTTATAATCTTGCCAGACACCTTTAGATGCTTCTTTACTTTGTAGAGCTTGGCGTAGGCACTCGGCTTTGGCCCTGTGCGTTGGGCACGGATCTCTGCAAAACAAGCCACCCATTCAGCCTTTTTGATCTCAACATCGGCGTCCAAGGCTTAGGCTTGGCTTTCTGATTTCTCGGCCTCCCTCTCCGTCGTATCCACTTTAGAATACATATCACTGTCGAGAGTATCCCCAAAATCAGGAACCATATTTCCCTCTCGATCAGTATATTCTGGATAATGCTGTGCTGTGACATCTTCAATCTCTATCTCATCCACATCATTGAGCTCATCATCACTAGCAACATCGACGTAGGTGCATCTTTAACCAGTTCATCCGGATTTAACCGGAACATCTTTGCGAGTTGCTCATCAAGAAGGTTGTGAATGATTTCTCCTTCTTTGGGAGTATAGCTTACTAAGCTCTTGACAATCCCTTGCAGATCAAGTATCATAGTGAATTGAGACTTGATCTGCTACAGGGGAGCAATATCATATGTATTATATGCACCCTACTGAGATGGTTGATCTGCTTGATTTAGAACATGTAACACATCATTCATTAGTAAATAATCAAGACAGTTAAATAATCAAATATATACATAAACATTCAGTACATGAGTTTAATACATGATTCAATTACACAAAAGTTCAAAATACATAAACATCTAATCATTACTTTTGTCTTGATCTATAGTCTTTTCAGCTTGAGCTAGATGTGTACATCACACAATCTTCAATCTGTTCCTCAAAAGATTCTTGATCGGACTGAGATTACCACACTGCCGATGCACCAGGAACATAGGTTCAACTTTACGGTCATCACCTTCTTCTAGGATCTTTAGTACTTCTTCAGCAAGCTTTTGGCTCTGTTGTGGATCAATCTGCTGTTCATAAGCCAGAGAGATATTCCACTGTAACAATAAGCATAGGCATCTTGTACATTAAGTGACATAACCTTGTTAGTTTCTTGAGAGTCTTCTTCATCCATACCACCACCCATTTACATAGCATTATTCTCATCTCTGTCTAAAACATCATCTTCTTCCTCTCCATCAAGCATGAAAGGATCATGTGAGAGCATGTGGGCAGGTGGTTTAACATTAGTGCTAAGTATGCATTCTGGATTTGGTCGGACATCTCTTTAATTTCTCCTCCCCTTGACGCTATGCACTTACGGATGACATGAGCTAAGCACTTGAACAGGGGGCACAAGTTTCTCTTGTTGAGCACACCTGCGTTGATGTTCCCAGTGTGCTTCATCCTCAGAATAGCATCTATATGTGCACATACATTATGCTTGATGTTCACTATCCATCGTTCAGCCATAGTGCTGCAACACAAGACACATATACGTTAGAATTTGTGTACATGGATGACATTTAAATTCTAATGGACTTGATTCATGTAGTTCAATTGTGCGAATGGACAATGCGACTGAGTCTTAGTCCTGCGATTGGGCTCAGTCGTACGATTGAGCCTGCGACTGAGCTTAGCCATATACTGCTCCATGTGGTTGGACCAGTCATGCGATTGAACCCATAAGCATGGTTCATACGTGCGATTGAGTCATTCGGCTGGCTCAATCGTGCGACTGGAGTTCATCAGTGTGTCTATTCGCATACCTCATTGTTAAACACAAAAGGTTTTACTCTTTATCAAAACATGACATTTCATTTTGTGTTTAGAATCATCTGGACCGTAGAGACTCGAATTGGCACTTAGATTCATTTAAGCCAACATGTGTGACCATTTAAGTGTTCTATTCTTAAGAGGAGTCTTGGTTACAAGTTTTAGTGATTTCAGCACTTAAAACCTGCACTTAAGACATTCATGTTGACCGAGTTCAGTTGGAGTGTACCTGTAGATGAATAGAGTAATTGTTAGAATCACAACTACAATGCTACATCAATGAAACACAATTTTGGCAGAGTACCAGTGCTCTCGTGCGACTTGAGGGCAATTTGGGAGTGATGAGTGACTGTGACCGACTCCCCCTCTATTTATACTAGGGTTTCTTCTGGTCGTGCAACTGAACCTAGTCGCATACTTGATTCATGCGACTGAGGGTTAGTCGTGCGACTGGCACAGTCGGTCACCTTTAGTCGTGCGACTACCCTATTTGGTTGCTTCCATTCGTGCGATTGGTTCATTCTGATGACCCAATCGCATGAATTTACCCATGCTGATGGTCCAATCGCACGTCTGGGCCATACGTGTGGCTTAGTCGTGCGATTGGGCTCATTCGTATGGCCCAATCTTACGGCTGGTCCACACTTAAGGTCCAGTTGTACGAATGGCTCATTCTTATAATTTTGACTGTGAGAACATTTTACATTTATCCCTTTTAACACTTGGTAAGACATTACGAGCATTCGATGATCTCAGACATGATCGTTTTCTACTTTGAAAACATTTGATCACCTCAGACATGATCCTTTTAACAGTAAAACATTTTGTCACCTTAGACGTGACCCATTGGACATTTGAAAACACGTATGGTCACCTTAGACGTGACCTTTTTAAGTGATTAAATCCCAGATACAATTCCACTATATAGTCCGACGATTAAAACTAAATTTGACTAAAAATTGAAACAAAATAAAACAACTATAACTAAAAGATAAAACTGAAATTTTTATGATTTTATGTGAGGTGGAAATTTTAAGATAGATATCTAGCAGATTTCTTTCTAGAATAGTACAGCTTCAAGTTATTGTGGCCATAACTGGAACGATTCATTATGAAAACATACAGGTAATCAAATCATTCATGACGTGTTACCAATATATTTGATGTTAGATTCTTGTTTCCATCGAGAGTCATTTGCAAGTTTAGGAAATCATACTAGTATTATGAGATGCACACATTGATTTGGACTTTCAAGAATTGTCGCCATAATGATTGTCAGTATACTTGTCCACTTAAATCCATACACAGACTCTTGACACAGATTGCTGAAACATTAGGTTTAATTATTTCAACCAGCATTTGTGGATCCCACGCTTATATGGTAATCAACATTCCACAGGAGATTTTTGAGCGGTCTACGAGTATTATGATAAGAAGAAACTATTCTCAGAGCTTTTAAAGAGAAGCCAAGCCTTAGGTCAGTGCCACCACACAGCAGAGAGGCGACAAACAACAATGAATTCTAGAATATCTAGGTTATGCTTAACCTCAGGTCAGTGCCACTGCACAGCAGAGAGGCACACAATCTATCTTCTTGTTAGAGCATATATTTTTTCTTTTTGCACATAACGCACCAACAACATTTGTTATTAGCTTGATTGCGTTTATGTTTCATTTTTTTCCGTGCTTTGCTCTTTTTGTGGTCATCCGCACACATTTATGGCGTTTAATTGCTCGTCACACCTTATTGGAAATAAGTGATTGTGTTAACCAGTAATAAGATGGGAACCCATAGCTAGTTGAACAACTTAGTTTGAATTGAAGTCACCGATGAGGTCTAATCATCTATTGTGTTGAATCTACCGACACATCATTTAGTGGTCTAACAACCTCTAGATCTACTTTCTTTATGTTACCTTAGTAGTAGCCAGTTTTACTATCATTTTTCCTGTTATATTGCTCAGACTTCTCAGACTTATACTTAAATTTCACATCTAATTCATTTAAATCTTTTAGTCCCAAATTCTTTGTTCCTGTGTACTATCATTTCCATAGTCATTGAATCGGTATCACAGATACGATCTCATTTCTATCAGCTAGCCTGTCCTCCTCCCTCAGTTTTTTTGTACTGAAATTAGACCAACTAAAACTAACACTAACTGATTAACCTATTCTCCCCCTAAAATTTTAAAAACCGAAACTTTTTTGCTGTTTTTTGAATTTTATAAGATAGGAATTTAAACAAATAAAAATAAAAATAAAAATAAAACACAGTGTCGGACTACACGTTTTCATCTTTTGAGATTACGTCACTTTTCTTTTTCACGCATTAACCTCTAAGAGATATTTATCAAAAGTTTTTGTATAGAGGTCGGCGCGTTGAAAATCCGTATTAATTTTAACCACATCGATTAAATGCTTTTCAAAACAATCACGTATAAAATGATATTGAATCCCGATATGTTTGGTTTAGGATGTTGAACCGGATTTTTGGTTACAGCTATCGCAGCAGAGTTATCAACTATATAGGAGTATTAGAGAATTGCAAACCGTAATCCTGCATTTGCTGTTGAATCCAGATGATTTGTGAACAGCAACTTGCAGCGGGAACATATTCGGCTCCACAGGTTGATAGAGCAACCGAGGTCTGCTTCTTACACTTCCAGGTCACTAATCTCCTCCCAAATAATTGACATCCTACGGATGTTGACTTGTAGTTTATTTTGCAACCGCCGTAATCCGAGTCACTATACGTCGTAAGCTCGAAGTCATCATCATAAGGATACCACAACCCTAGTGTTGGTGTACCCTTCAGATAACGAATATCTTTTTAACCCCAATAAGATGGTTGACTTTCGGTTTCGCCTGGAGCATAGACACGTCGCGTACATGATATCAGGTCGTGAGGCTGTGAGATACATGAGGGATCCGATCATTACTCGGTACATGGTGGCATCAACCAGATCACCACTTTCATCGGGTGCTATATCGTGGTTTGTAGCAAGAAGAGTTCCGGCTGCCGAAGCATTCTCCATATCGAACCGACTGAGAATATCGCCTACATACTTGGTTTGATGTAGGAAAATTCTCTTAGGTGTCTGATCTACCTGTAATCTGAGGAAGAACTTCATTTCTCCCATTGCACTCATTCCGAACTCTGCTTTCATTACTGCTTCAAATTATTTACATAACTCTTCGTTTTTGGATCTGAAGATTATGTCATCAACATAGATCTGTACAAGCAGCAAGTCACCATCTTTTTCTTTAATAAATAGTGTACAATCAATCACTCCTCTTCGGAACCCGTGTTTCACAAGATGAGTTGAGAGTTTCTCATACCATGCTCTAGGGGCTTGATGAAGCCCGTATAGAGCGTTGTCTAGCTTGTAAACTCTGTTCCGATGATATGGATCCTCAAATCCCTCGGCTTGACTGACATACACTGTCTCTCGGATTTCACCATGAAGAAATGAACTCTTCACATCAAGTTGATAAACTTTAATCTTCATATACGATGCATAGGCTAGGAAGATACGGATGGCTTCCATTCTTGCCACGGGTGCAAACACTTCGTTGTAATCAATACCCTTGACTTGTCAAAATCCTTGAACTAAAAGTTGAGCCTTGTTCCTGATTATGACCCCTTGGTCATCCTACTTGCACTTCAAGACCCATTTAGTGCCAATGACCTTAGCACCTTTAGGTCTATCCACCAGAGTCCACACACCTAGCTTCTTGAATTGAAAAAGTTCTTCTTGCATGGCACTCACCCAAGCCTTATCGTTCGAGGCGTCACTTACATATTTTGGCTCAAATTGAGACACAAAACATCGATAAGCTCCGTCATGAAGGTATCCTTTTTCCATGACTGAGGCATAATCAGCTGAGTATAGCTGATTTCGTTTATGTACTCCCAATTGTACATCCCTTATGACATTGTCCAGAGGATGATAAACATTAAGTCGCGACCCGAGAGTGGTGGGAACAGCTACATCCTGACCTAGATTGTGAGTTCTAGAGTCAGAATCTGTAGCTGTTGGAGTTTGAGGTTCCAAAGTGTCAGAGGCATCAACATCAGATGCATGGGTACTTGTTGTAGCAGGAACATGTTCCTCGTGTTCCACCTGAACTTCTCCACATCTTCATCGTCAGAGGAGGAGTCACTAACTTCTGGTACTCCCCCTGAGCTGCTAGAAGATTGGCCTTGTGAACCAGATGCTGTCGAGTCTAGGGACGGTGTGTTTAAGACATCATAAATCATATTTGTAGATAGCTCATCATCAGAAGGCATGAGAGGAATGTTGAAGGACTTGAAGAATCCATTATAATAAAAAAGAAGGCTGGTCCTTTTCCTGCAGGAGGGGTGGTGTATCTCTGAACATCGACGTTGCGCCACACTTCTACTTGACCTGTTGAGTTGTTGTAAACCCTCTTATTCGGTATGTTGTATCCTAGAAAAATCCCTTCTTCAGCCTTTTAATTGAACTTGCCTGACTGATGTTTCTTCAGCAATGTACATGGTGCCCCAAACGGTTCAAGGTACTCCAGATTAGGTTTACGTCGTTGTAGCAACTCGTAACATGTTTTTCCATGTCGTTTAACCACCAAGACTTGATTCAAAGTGTAACATGCATTGGCCACTGCCTCGTTCCAGAATTGGAGAGGCAGTTTCGAGTCTGCTAGCATCGTCATGGCAGTCTCTATAAAGCTTCTGTTCTTCCTTTCAGCAACCCCGTTCATTTGTCGAGTGTAGGCAGATATGAACTGATGTACAATTCCCTTTTCTTTGCAGAATGCCTCCATCCACTGATTCTTGAACTCTGTCCTATTTCCTAAGTGGATCTGACGTACCTTTAACTTGTATAGAGATTCCAAAGTGGTCACAAGTTGTTTGAACGAATCAAATGTTTCTGATTTGGATTTTAGAAACATCACCCAAGAGAATCTGGAGTAGCATCGGTGACTACATAACAGTACAGATCCCCAGCAATACTCTTGGTGCTCATTGGACCGAACAAATTCATATGTAGAAGTTCAAGAGGCAATTCAATAGAGTTGACATTCTTTGCCTTGTGAGACTTCTTGGTCTGTTTTCCCTTCTTACACGCAACACAGAAATCCAGAAGTTGAAAGTTTTTGACATTAATTCCGTTGACCAAATCATTCTGAATGAGATGATTCATCTTCCTTGGATTTATGTGTCCCATCCTCCAATGCCAGGAGATGGAATCTTTCTCAGTTGCCTTTGAC
The DNA here is from genome assembly GCA_025506515.1 of Flaveria trinervia. Classification (NCBI taxonomy): domain Eukaryota; kingdom Viridiplantae; phylum Streptophyta; class Magnoliopsida; order Asterales; family Asteraceae; genus Flaveria; species Flaveria trinervia. The sequence goes on from CM046442.1 coordinate 29,393,709, forward strand.
AAGAAGCACTGGACTTGTTTATCGGTTGTTGAGACCTTTGTTAGATCCAAGACATATAAATCATTGTATCTTGAAGCTGACATTAAAACCTGGTCTTCAGGAATGGTGTACTCCTTTTTCAACACATAGCACTTCTTGTTGTCAAAGACCACCTTGAAACCTTTGTCACAAATCTAGGATACAGAAAGTAAGTTGTTTTGTAGTTGTTGAACGTAGTTGACCTTGTCAAACTTAACTTTCTGATTTCCCACTTCTCCCTGTATCGTGATGCATCCTCCTTTATTTTCAGCAAAAGAAACATGTCCTCCTTTAATTTGTTTGACGTTTGAGAGGAGAGACATGTTTCTAGTCATGTGCCTGGATGCTACATTATCTACAATCCACCTGTTTGTGATAGCACTATAACGAACGGCCTGCACATTCAAAGGAAATGATTACTTAAGGTTTGGGACCCAAGCCTTAACTGGCTTGGGTATCCTAGAGGAATCACACATCAAAATTCAACCCACTGTCCATTTGAGGGCGAGGGCATATCATGCTTCTTACTGCTCTCAGCATCAGATATTTGACTTGATTTTTCTTTCCACAAGCCAGCTTTGTGCAATGCCTGTTTTTGATAAACAGACGACTGGTTTATGGTATTGAACCTTAGTTTTATTATTTCTTTTAGGTGGAGTAATAGAACTCCTTTTAGAAGAAATCTGTTTTGAATCTTGAAGCTCAACTTTCTTTCTCGGTGTTTGATACTGAGTACATTTAGAAGCTATATGTCCTCTCTTTCCACAATTGTAGCATGATCAAACTTCTACATGTTGGGAATACGAGACCGGTGTGACTTTGGTCTTGTTGGGTTTCAACTCTTCTTGTTTGAATGTTTTAACTTCTTTACTAAACTTTACTTTTAGAGCAGTTGAAACAACTTTTGCCTTTTGTTTGTTTGGACTATTACGTGGAGCACGTGGTTGGTTAGTTTGTTTAGTCACTTTCTTCTCAGAAGAAGACGTGGTAGATCCTGACTGTATATTAACCTATGTAAACTGTTCGTCCAAATTAACAATAGGCATTTTACCTTTAGATTTCAAAGTGTCCACCTTCTCTTTAGTGGCAGATTTCATCTTTTGACACATGGAATCTGGATCACTAACTAGAGGAGTGGTCACCACATGATCCTTAATAGGATTGTTGTTTACTGGTTGACATTTCGTATTTAACAAAATCTCATGTGGTGGTGGAACTACTTTGTAACCTAATCCCTCCCTGTTGTTTCGTTCTTTGACCAAGTTTTTAACTATATGTGAAGAACTAGTCCAACTGCAGTTTTTGTTTTAAAGAATTTACGTCAACTTCCAAAACTGCTTTTTCCTTTTTAGTTTCTTCAAGGGAGTTTAAATAGAACTTAATGTCATTTGTTTGGTTAAAAGCCACAACTTCGGTTTCCCTTACTTGTTTATTTAATAGTTATAATTTTTCTTTGTAACTGTGCTCGTTTTGTTTTAAAACGCGATTTGCTTCTGTGCACAGTTGCAAGTCCTTTACTAAGCTATCGTTATGATCTAATAACCTAGAAAATTTCAAATTAATGCTTTTTCTAAATTTATTACATTCAAAACAAGCATGGTTATCAAACAATTGGTCGTTAGAACTTACCTGAGAAGATTCAGTTGAATCCGCCATCAGTGTAGAGATCTTCAGCTGCTGGAGATTCTTAACATGTAGTTTTGTCGTATTCTTTAATCACAGGTTTGACCACTTTGACGCAAAAACACGAATTTGTTACGAACCCTAATTTCCGAATGACGAAAAACGTTATCTTTTTGACGAGAAGACTTCGAAAACACTTTTTGACACAAAAAGATTGAATTTTTGAGTGAAAAACACGATTTTTTAGGCCAAAATCGATTGAATCACACGTATAAAATGATTGTTAGATCATTCCAGCAGTAACCGGCTCTGATACCAATTGTTAAGTTGCTAGATCGGTAGACATCCGAGCGTGTTCTTGACGAAAGGAAACAAAACCAAAACAAGAGACAAACATAAACACGAACTATTATAAAATGATATCATTGATAAAATCTAATGATTAGAAGCTCGTTTCAACATAAGAATCAAGACTCTTGGCAAGAGGAGATCGAGCATGATCTCCGCTCTCATCTGGCAGCACCTAGGCCTCGAGCACAATCCTTTTCCTTTCTACACAATGAAACTGGTATTTATAGGCTTCGGGCACAATCGCATTTTTCATGTTGGATGCATAGGCTAGGAAGATACGGAGTGCTTCCATTCTAGCCACAGGTGTAAACACTTCATTGTAATCAATGCCTTCAACTTGTCCAAAACCTTGAACAACAAGTCGAGCCTTGTTTCTTATTGTAACCCCTTGGTCATCTTTCTTGCACTTCAAAACCCATTTAGTGCCAATTACTTTAGCACCTTTTGGTCTATCCACCAGTGTCCATACTCCTAACTTCTTGAATTGAAGGAGTTCTTCTTGCATGGCACTAACCCATACCTCATTGTTGAAGGCTTCACTTACATATTTTGGCTCAAATTGAGACACAAAACATCGATAAACATCGTTGTGAAGATAGCCTTTTTCCATGACTGAGGCATAATCAGCTGAGTATAGCTGATTTCGTGTCTTTACTCCTAATTGGACATCCCCTATGACGGTTTCTATAGGATGATAAACATGTAGCCGAGATCTGGGAGTGGTGGGAACAACTGCTTCCTGATCCAGATTTTGAATTCCCGGTTCAGTATCTATAGCCGTTGGAGTGTGAGGTTCCGAAGTGTCAGAGGCATCGATATCTGATGCTTGTGTACTTTTAGTAGCAGGAACCTGTTCCTCTGATCCACCTGATCAGTCTGAACTTCTTCATCATCAGAGGAGTCGCTTACCTTAAGTGCTCCCCCTAAAGGACTCGAAGATTCACCTTGTGAATCTAATGTTGGCGAGTCTAGTGACGGTGTGTTTAAGACATCGTACATCATTCTGGTCGACAACTCATCATCAGCAAGGGAGATAGGGATGTTGAAGGACTTAAAGAATCCATCATAGTCGAAGAACAATGAGGTTCCCTTTCCAACAGGGGAGTGGTGTTTCTCTAAACGTCAACGTTGCACCACACTTCTACTTGACCCGTTGAGTTTTTATAAAGTCTCTTGTTCGGTATATTATATCCTAGAAAAATCCCTTCTTTAGCCTTCTCACTGAACTTCCCTAACTGAGTTTTCTTCAGCAGCGTACATGGTGCGCCAAATGGTTCGAGGTACTCCAGATTAGGTTTATGTCGTTGGAGCAACTCATAACATGTTTTACCATGACGTTTGACCGCCAAGACTCGATTGAGGGTGTAACATGCATTGGCAACCGCCTCGTTCCAAAATTGGATGGCAGTTTCGAGTCGGCTAACATCGTTCTTGCTGTCTCTATCAAGCTCCTGTTTCTTTCGTTCAGCAACTCCGTTCATTTGTGGAGTGTAGGCAGATGCGAACTGGTGTACAATTCCTTTCTCTTTGTAGAACACCTCCATCCACTGGTTCTTGAACTCCGTGCCGTTGTCCGATCGAATCTATCTCACTTTCAGCTTGTATTGTGATTCCAATGTAGTTACCAGCTGCAGGATCGTTTAAGGGTTTGAACACAATTACAACACAACAACACAATGAGGAGATTATCTAAACTCTAATCAAACAGTAAACTGGGTTAACCAAAAGTGATACTAAGAACACAAGTAAAGCAAGAGACAGAACAGGAGAATATGGTTTTCAAGGATGCAGTATATTGCTTTCTCAAGTTCTTTTACAAGTGTTACAAAGTATGTTAAAGATACAAGAAACTTGAAATACTTATACTACAACCTACAGCCGACTATACTATGAAAGCCAGCTGGATACAATTGACTAGACACTAACAAAATCAATTGTAGAATCAAAAGGCATATCTGCCTTTTGACCTTGTGACTATGACATGCCATAGCTCACATCCTTATACATTACAAAAAGGATAAAGTACATAAAGTGGAAAGTTTCAGACTCAAGACCTCAATGTACAGTTACCAAAAGCATGGACCTTTTCACCAACTCTTGTAAGTTGGTGACTTATCAGAGACGTAACGGAAAAGGTGCTTTATGGAACAGTACATCAGATAAAGCATGTGTACTAAAAGTCTTCGGAAGAAATCTGTCTTCATAGGGTGAAGCTTCGGAAGACTTTGTCTCTTGAAGCTTCGGAAGACTTCATGTTTGGCTTCGGAAGATATTGGTCTTGACTTCGGAAGATTTTACACTTAGAATGTTTTCTAATGTATTGTATAAAACTTCCGAAGCATTCTTCACTTCAGTACTTAGTGCATGTTGCTGAGACACTTTGGATGTTTTGGGTTGCATCAGACTTAAGGAATCCTTACACCAGCCGTTTGAAAGATTCAAATGTCTCTTATTTGGATTTCAGAAACATTACCAAGAGAATCTTGAGTAATCATCAATGACTACATAACAACACAAATCACCAGCGATGCTCTTGGTGTTGACAGGACCAAACAGATCCATGTGTAGAAGTTCGAGAGGCAGGTCAATAGAATTTACTTTCTTTGCCTTGTGAGACTTCTTTGTCTGTTTACCTTTCTTGCACGCTACCCAAAAATTCAGAAGTTGAAAATTCTTAACATTTACTCCATTCACTAAATCATTCTAGATCAGATGATTCATCTTTCGTGGATTGATGTGTCCCATTCTCCTATGCCAGGAGATTAAGTCCCTCTCTGTTGCCTTTGACAAGAAGCATTGAACTTTATGGTCGGTTGTGGAGGCTTTTGATAGATCCAATACATATAAGTCATTATATCTTGAAGCTGACATTAAGATTTGGTCCTCCGAGATAATGTAATCCTTCTTTAATACGTAGCACTTCTTGTTATGAAAAACAAATTTGAATCCTTTGTCATATATCTGGGATATTGAAAGCAAGTTATTCTGTAGTTGTTGAACGTAGTTGACCTTATCAAACTTGACTTTCTGGTTTCCTACTTCGCCTTAAGTGGTGATGTATCCTCATTTATTTCCAGCAAATGATACATGTCCCCTTTAATTTGTTTGATATTGAAAAGGAGAGACAAGTTCCTGGTCATGTGCCTGGACGCCCCACTATCAACAATCCAGGTATTTGTGATAGCACTGTAACGAACACCCTGTACATTTAGAGGAAATGATCAGTTTAGGTTTGGGACCCAAGCCTTAACTGGCTTGGGTGACCCCCACACATTATAAACTCAATCCACTGTCCATTTAAGGGTGAGGGCATATCATTCTTCTTATTGTTCTCATTATCAGACAATGAACTTGACTTTTTTTCCATAAGCCAGTTTTGTATAAGGCCTGTTTGTGATAAACAGACGACTTGCTTACAGTTTGAACTTTAGGTTCATTAATTCTTTTTGGTGGAGTAATGGAACTCCTTTTGAAGAACTTGGTTTTGTATTATAAAGTTTAATTTTCTGTCTGGGAGTCTGATAATAAGGACAGTTATAAGAAATGTGTCCTCTCTTTCCATAACTGTAGCATGATCTTCCTTCTACATGTTGAGGAAATTGTTTATGTGGGGTTGAGTGTGATAAAGTTGTGACATGAGTCTGGTTGGATTTAGTCACTTCTCGTTTAGATGTATCACCTTTATTAAAAAAATTAATTGTTTTGACGTTTTAAATATCTTTAACATGCCCTTTGGTTGGACTTTGATGACTAGCACGTGTGTGGTTAACTAGTTTAGTCAGTTTGGGTTCTGAATAGACTTTGGTGAACATGACCTAACATTAACCCTTTTAAATGCATCATTTAAATTCTCAACGGGCATCTTACCTTTTGATTTCAAAGTAGTCTCCTTCTGTTTAGTGATAGATTCACCGGTTTACCCGTGGAATCAGGATCACTAACCAAAGGAGTGGACACCACATGATCCTTAATTGGGTTGTTATTTACAGGTCTACATTTTGTATTTAACATGATTTCATGTGGTGGTGGAACTACTTTGTAACCCAACCCTTCCCCATTATTTCGTTGTTTCACTAACTGTTGAACTATATGAGAAGAACTGGTCCAACTGTGTAGTTTTTGTTTTAAAAAATTGACTTCGACTTCTAAAACCGATTTTTCTTTCTTTGTTTCTTCCAAGAAATTTAAATAAAACTTTATATCATTAACTTGATTAAAAGCAACAACCTCGGTTTCCCTTAGTTGTTTACCTAAAAGTTTTATTTTTTCTTTATAACTGCACTCATTTTGTTTCAAAATACGATTAGCTTCTGTGCACAGTTGTAAATCATTTACTAAGCTATCATTGTGGTGTAATAACCTAGCAGATTTAAAATCAATTCTTTCTCTAAATTTGTTACATTCAATACAAGCATATTTTCAAAAAGTTGGTCTTTCATACTTACCTGTGAAGAATCAATTGAATCAACCATCAATGCAGAGTTAGACTCTTCGGATGCTGTAGATTCTAAACATGTTGTTTTGAGTTCTTCTTCAATCAGGTGATTTACCACATTCATAGCTTATTCATTATCTGACATTGCTTGTTCAACTGTGATTTCACCTTCACTCGCAGAGCCATCATCCAATCCCTCGACACAGGAAATGTTTGATTCACCTGGAGACACAAAACTGAAGGTCCAATCCTGCCCTTTGTCATCTTGAGCAGTCAAGGCCTTTGTCTCTTTGCTTGAAGAGGTAGCTCCACTTATGGGTTTGTCTTGACAGTGGAAGGTTGAGAACGGATTGCCATTACCTGTTTTTTTGGGCTTTACACATTCACTTTGAAATGCCCCTTTTCACCACAATTAAAGCAGGTAACATTGGTTTTGTCGAAACCAAAGGTTGTGTATTTTGTGGCTACCAAATTCTGTCCTGGTTTTTTTCATAAACTTTTTCGCCCTTCTGACAGCACTCGCTAGAGCCCACATGATATCCATTCTCTCTAGTTCATTTTGTCCACCTGCTCATAATCTTCATTTGCAAGATGGCAATTTTCAATCTTCCCTACAACTAGACCATCATAGGAGTGGACAACAGCTGCTAAAAGATCCATGTGCTCCTTTGCAACTTCCATAGTGATATTTCCAAGATTCTCGGTCTTCAACTTAGTAGCATTGGCTTCAGGAAATATATATATTGTAGTAGATGACCTTGACGTTTCTGGTCTTGAAGCAGTGGTTTGGGAAGGAGCTGTTGAACTAGACACAAAAGCAGTTTGAAGTGGTGCTCCTAAACTGGTTGGAGTGGGAGATGAGTTATAAAGTGAAGGATTCTGGTCATAGGATCCTTTCTGTGACCTGTACTTCATCCTCAGTTCCTCCTCCCTTAATTTCAGGATGAAGTCATTTATGTCTAACTTTGCAAGTATATTGTTCTGTCTAAGATTAGATACAAACGAGTCCCATTTCTCTGGCAAACCATCAGCAAAGCTTAACACTTTATCTTCCATAGACGTCGTTACCCCATGTGTGCAGCTCACTCATCAGATGGTAGAATCTGTCGATAATATCATCCAAGCTTTCTTTCCCTATTGAGTAGAAGTTATCAAACTCCTTCTTGAGAGCCTTTTCCTTCAATGCCTTTAACGTTCCATTTCCATAATATCTTTTCTCCAAATCCTCCCATAACTATTTTGCCTATTTGTTCTCAGAGAACTAATGAAAGATATCTTTCAGTATCGACTGAATCAATAGAGCATACACCTTCTTTTCAGCATTGTACTTAGCTTTCTGACTGTTAGTCATACCTCCCAAAGTTAGCTTAACACCATCAGCACCGACTGGCATACTATAACCTGTCTCAATAGATTCCCAAAGATTGGGATCAACTCCATTTAGATAGATCTCGAATCACTATTTCCATTATGGGTAATCATCTAATGTTATAAGTTTTGGTGGTTTATTATGATTTCCAATTTCATTTTCCAGAAGCAGAAGATTCTGGATGCGAGAGTCCCTTCCGGCAATAAAATCAGAGAACTGATCTTCCATCTTTATAAACTTTGAACTTTAGAACACGACTGGTTCACTTGTGCGAATGGACAAGTGCGAATGGATAAATGCGAATGAGTCAATCGTGCGATTGGACAAATGCGGATGAGTCATTGCGGATGACTTAGTCGTGCGAATGGAAGGTGCGAATGAATTCAATCGTGCAATTGGAGACAAGCGAATGGGGTTGTTCAGTCGTACGAATGAGTGAGCGACTGAGTTCAATCGTGCAAATGGAGTGTACGATTGTGTTCAGTCGTGCGATTGAGCCAATCATGTGACTGAAGGCTGCTGTTTTTGCAAAATTGAAGGTTTTTGACACTTTGACACAAAAACACGATTTTTCAAGAACCCTAATCTGACGTATGCCGAAAAACGTAAACTTTGAGACCTGGAGACGTCGAAAACACTGTTTTACTCAAAAGGTGACTCCTTTGAATGAAAAACGTGATTTTTACATCGAAACTAATCGAATCACACGAAAAATCAAGAGCCAAAGCTCTGATTCCACTTGTTAGGGACCGTGTACGTACGAAGTACTAACTGATAATGCATGAAACCATATCAAATAGTGCAGAATCCTATTTGATTGGCGATCCAATCAGTGAGAACGCAATCCTAATCAATCTAACGATTAAAGAAACGTTATGAACGAGTAGAAGAAGATCAGATACGAACTATGAACTTGGAATAGGCTTTCTGGACGCTCTGGATGGCTAGGTTATGAGTATGTGTCAAAACTCTCTTAATTATTATGTTTTTCCACGAATTAGATGGTATTTATAGGTTTGCAGTCTTCATTCGTGCGACTGACACATGCGACTGATTCATACACCCGACTAAAAGTTCAGTCATGCGACTGAATCAATCTCATGTCTCACTCGTATGACTGATCCAGTCATCTGGTTCAGTCGTGCGACTGGTTTATTAGCATGATGTATTCATGCGTATGGTCCATAAGTATGGTCCATTAGCATGAATCTTCATATAACAACTTCAAACCTATATAATAAGTTTATTATACTTTAACACATAATAATACTATGAAATATTAAACATTATAAACATCAATCACATATTATATTTCATTCAACCCATTCATTACATATGTGTAAGACATGACAGACCTTTACATTAAGCACATAAACTAGGAACATATGTACCAACACATGCAAATGCTTAATGATGGAAAATCTTAGTTAAGCAAATATTTTGCAGTGGATCATCTTAGTGAAGCCACATATATTCTAGGAATAAGGATCTACAGAGATAGATCTAAGCGACTTATTAGTTTAAGTCAAAATACATATATTGATAAGGTCCTAAAATGCTTCTCAAAGTAGGATTCCAAAAGAGGAAACTTGCCGGTGACACATGGAACCATACTGAATGGTAATAGGTGTCCTCAAATAGAGGAACAAAAGAAGAAAATGCAAAGAATTCCATATGCTTCTACCATTGATTCTATTATGTATGCCATGTTATCTTCTAGACCTGACATATTATTTGCATCGAGTATGACAAGTAGATATTAACAAAATCCAAGTGAGAGTCAAAAGGAGTTGGACCTTATATGCCCAAGACACATAAAAGATTGATGTGGTTAGTACATTATGATCCAAGTCGGGTCATACCCAATAACAAGGTATACAAACACCAATTAATATTTATTTGATAGGATCAAACAAATAAATACCGACTAATTTAGAAAATGAATTTTTCTAAAACATTGCTTTTGTAAAAGAACAACATTATGTGGATAATTTGTTCATGAGAAATTGTTTGTTTCATTATTTAAGTTGGTTAAATAATAACAAATAAAAGTGTGTTTGTTGGACCAAAAGAACCAATGAGCCTGATCAGAAAAACTTCTAAGTCCCACAGACATTACAACTGCTGAAGAAGATCACAACAGCTGAAGACATCAGCTGATTACAAGGTCTGAAGACAAAGTCTGAAGACAAGATCTGAAGATTTCTACTGAAGACAAAGTCTAAAAGTAAAGTACTGAAGACAAAGTTTGAAAGTGAAGTACGGAAGACAAAGTCTGAAGCTATCAGCTGAAGACAAATCTGAAGAACAAAGACTGAAGACAAAGACTGAAGACCAGAGTGATCAGTAGTTGTCACAACAGCTGAAGTTATTAACTTTAGTAGTTGTGATGGTTTTCCTTTTCAGTACTTGTAATTTACCTTTTCAGTAGTTTATAGTTTCAGTAGTTTTATGTTTTTGTACTTTGCATTCTCTGAGATGTGATCAGTTGTTGAGAACATTCTCAGTAGTTTGCATAGTTTCAGTTGTTTGTACAAATCTGTTAGATGTCACTATCAAGTGACATCAGTAGACGTCACATTCCTTATATAAGGAATGTTGACCTAGTTGTAACGTGTGACATTCAGCCACCACGAAAGCATTTGAATGAAATATTCCTTTTGCAGAATTCTCTCTCTCTCTCTCTCTCTCTCTCTCTATAACTGTGTGCTTTTCTATTGAATATCAATTGAGTTCTTGCTAAATTGTCTAATTCATTGTTCGAATTCCGCTATAATCTACTCTAATTGATCAAACTTAGATCACTGATCCTAACAAATGGTATTAGAGCAGGGTAATCATTGATCGATCTAACAATTGATCATTGAAACTGCTATTTCGATATCTAAGTTTGATCGAATTAGTATATTTGCAAGAATTGGTTATACAGATTGAATTTATGCTGCTTTCGGTTATTTGCGTTGAGATTTCTCTTGGTCCATATTGAGTTTGTTGTGTTTTGCGCTAAATCAGTTAAAACTTAATTGAATTTGATTGAATCTGAGAATGACTACTCCTTCTAATGACCCTCACAATACTGGTTCCTCAACCAAGTTCCGATGCTGGTTAGGACTGAGTATAACATATGGAAACGAAGAATGCTCCATCACCTGTCTATTAACAGTTCAGGTTGTTGGACATCTGTGGTACATGGTCCACACAAGCCTATGGTGAACAATCCGAAAACCAACCAAATGGTTCCGAAGAAGAAGGAACAATACTCAGATGAGGATCAAAAACTGTTTGAGATTGATGCTAAAGCACATGGAATTCTGGCCATGGCACTGCCGAATAAATATATTATGGGCTTATGCATCATGAAACTGCTCATGACATCTGGAATGCATTGAAAGAACAATTTGGTGTAACAGATGAGGTCTTAGCAAACAACAGAGAAATCCTTGTCCAACAATATGAGACACTCTCATAGGAAGGGTGAGACACTGACTCAACAGTTTGAGCGTTTTTCCTGTTTGATCTCTAAGCTGAAAATGGTCAAACATGAATACACTAATAGCCAGATGAATAACAGATTCCTCAGATCACTGCTGAGAGATGGGATACATATACCATTGTCCTACGCTCCAGTGCAAATCTGGTTAGCCTATCTCTTCCAACTCCATGGGAAACTACTCACATTTGAAAGAGAGATAGAGCAAAAGGAAACTGGCATCATCAGGAAAGCTCACTGATGACTTTGTACCAGGGAACACTGCCTTGGTTGGTCATGAGTCAGAATATGCTGCATCTGAAAGCAATTATGATAACATATAGATTTCTCTTCAAACAGTTTGATCATGCATTTGTTAGTGTTGATAGTCAGTCAGGCTGTAATAGTGACAATTTGTGCTTCATTATGGATGATTTGAAAGGTATTGCTGATGATGACCTAGAAGAGATGGATATTCTAAGCCAAATGGCCTTGATTAATATCAGATCTCAAAAGTTCTACCAGAGAACTGGCAGGAAATTTCCAGGACTCTCTGGCAAAACCAAAGTTGGTTTTGACAAGAGTAAGTTGAGGTGTCACAAATGCCACAGGCTTGGGCATTTTGCAAGAGAGTGTAGATCAACTGGATCTAACTCATCTGCACCCTTTGTGACTTTTCCAAGCAATAGTTCACAAAACAGAGGGCAACATCCTGCTAGTTCTGGTCATCACTCACACCTATATCTCCTGCATATTTTGTCCCTCAGGGTTCAATGCCATATCCATATCCCTGCTATTACATGCCACAACCAAATCAAGTTCAAGTTCCTATTTCAACAACACATCAAGCCTTACCTGAGCCTCAACCATCTCAATCATCATCTCATCACAATCTCATCACAGCTTCTTCACCCCTAGTGCTATTGACTGGAGTAGTCTACCAGATGATCTTTCTGGTAATGAGCAATTATTTGCTAGTGATGGTCAACATGGTGGTGAACATCCTTTTAGGAATCTTGCTCTAATGGCCCTGGAGTCTACTGAGGGTTCATGCTTTAATGCAACTTCATCACAGGTAACCCAGGTATCCTCTGAGGCTAAGGCCAACCTATGTTCTAATCTTGCATAGCTGCATTTATCTCTATTAGAGAGGCAAATGTAGCTTTAATAAATCAAAATCTTGAGCTTGAGCAAACCTTTCCAAAGAAAAACTGAGTATGAGTCTGTCCTTAAAGATAAAGATGATGAGATTTATAAGCTGAAATGCCAATTAAATGATGAAAAGGCTAAGCTAGAGGTCATTCTTGAGAACCAAGAGATCTCAAAGAAACACTTGCAGCTACCAAGTTGAGTGTGACCGCTGGGTATCATCCTGCAAGGGATTTGAAATGCTTCTCAGCAAGCAAACAGCTTCAAATATGAAGTTTGGAATAGGTCACAATCACATTGCACCACCTACAGATTTTACTCCAAAATCAATAGTAAAACCTGAAGGTGAAAGTAATTTCCAAACCACATCATTATGTGTATCATCCTCATGTGATCACCCAAAATCAAAAGATGAAATCAGTGTTGATACCTCAGAAATCAATTGCCTGATGGCTTAACTACTGATAAGCACATGAAGCTGAGCACTTCAGATGTTGTCCTCAAAGTACCTCAAGTACTGAAGGACAAGTCACAACATTTGAAAAGCATTTCAAATCAACTGAAATAAAAAGGTTAACAACTGCTGAGGAATCTATCATACGGTCTTTCAGGATGGATAGAGAACAGCTGAAGAACAAGTCTCCGGTTGTTACAGATCCTTCAGTACGTAACACAAGTACTGAAAGGAGGAAAGTACTGAAGATCACACCTTCAGTAGTTTCCACTTCAGCAGTTGATCAATCCAAGATGAAGAATAAGCCATGTGAAATATGTGGTAAATTCAATCATCTTTCTGATGAATGTTGGTACAAAAAAGGTTCCAAACTCAACAGAGATAAACTCATTAAAATGCAGATGGATGAAATGAAAAATGAGTTTGAGACCAAGTTTGTACCACAGTCATCCCAATGTGATAAACCCAAGGCTTCACCCAAATTCAAAAAGAAGGATAGGGTTTATCATAAAACAACTGATAGTGTTCCTAATGATAAACATCAGATTAAGTCTGTGAATTACAAGGAGGAAATGGTGGGTCACAGGAACTCATCAAAAACAAGTACTGATGTGTCACAAGAGCTGAAAGCTTTAGCTACAAATCAGACACAACTTGTTATGATGGTTCAGCATTTGTTGGGGAGAGTTAACCAACTAGATGCACATGTGATCAATCACTGAAAAGGTATTCCAAGACCAAATCCAAGGAATCCATTTCAGCACCATCTCCACCTTCATCAGGTGTTAATCATGAGAAACAAGTTATGGTTAAATCTGTTGATGAAAACAGACCCAAAACCAAAAGGTTTGGGTCTCAAAACCTAACTAGTTCCTTGCATGATTGCAGGGTTTCTTCAGCATGCCAAAGGAGCATCTGGTATGTAGACAGTGGAGGATCTATGCATATGACAGGGAGCAGTTCTCTTCTTAATAACTACTCTCAAGGAAAGAAGGGATTTGTTTCATTTGGAAATGATGCTAAGGGTTACAACATCGGGAAAGGATATGTGTGTAATGGAGAACTCAGATTTGATGATGTTAACCATGTGGAGAATCTCAAGTATAATCTACTGAGTGTCAGTCAGATGTGTGATAAAGGGCATGTTGCACTTTTCACAAGCCAGAACTGCAGGATCCTGTCTTCCCAAGTTCTGAGGCTGATTGACAAGGTATTGGATAAACATACTCTCCTGAAGGCCAACAGGATTGGAAGAGTATATGCCCTGGATTTGTCTAAGAAGATTGATTTGAAGGGTCATCCTTGCTTGTTCTCCAAAGCCTCTCCTCAGGAATCTAAACTGTGGCATAGAAGGCTGTCATGTAAATCTCAACAACATGAATCAGCTGATCCACAATAGTTTAGTGAGAGGTCTACCAATAAAGGAGTTCCACTATGATGAAACCTGCACTGCTTGTTTGAAAAGAAAACAACACAAAGTCTCATTCCCTCCTATTGAAGAACCTAAGTCCTACCTGCTTGCAGTTACTGCACATAGATTTATTTGGTTCTGTGAGAGTGATGAGCATGGCAAAGAAGAAATACTGTCTGGTAATTATGGATTTCACTCCAGATTTGTATGGACTTTCTTCTTGCATTCAAAGGATGAGGTTGCTCAGACGATTATCAACTTTGTGTTTGTTGAGAAGCAGTATTCCCTATCAGGCAAGTGTATAAGGAGTGATAATAGAACAGAATCAGAAACCATACACTTGATAATTTTTGTTTCTCAAAGGGAATCAAGAGGCAGTTTAGCATCCCAGGACTCCAGAACAAAATGGAGTAGTGGAGAGAAAGAACAGGACCCTAATTGAAGCTGCAAGGTCCATGTTGGCTGACTCTGGTTTGCCATGACCTTTTGGGCTGAAGCTGTCAACACAGCTTGCTATGTGCAGAATAGAGTTTAGTAAATCAGAGGTTGATGAAGACTCCATATGAAGTTCTACATCATTTGGCTCCTCTAATTTCATTCTTCAAAGCCTTTGGTGTCCTTGTTTCATTCTCAACACAAAGTATCAACTCCACAAATTTGATCCTAAGGTGGATACAGGGTATTTTGTAGGATATTCATCCACATGCAAGGCTTACAGAGTCTTCAACTGCTGAACAAAGATAGTTGAAGAAACCTTGCATGTGAAGTTCAATGAATCTCCTAAGGATAAAATTCCAAAACCCTGTAGAGTTGTTTGATCTGGATATACTGCAATATGTTCCTTATAAACCTCCAGCTGTTGCAGATCATGTGAATAAATCATCTTCTAAAGTCTTCCACCTGGTGGTACTGAAGAAGATGATGATATCAGTACTCACCTTTTCAAGTTTAGTGATCAACTGACTGAGTCCACTAAACTTGATGTTCCTGTAGCTTCAGCAGCTCCATCCACAACAAATGCTGATGAGATTTCTGACTCCTCTACATCATTTGAATTGCCATCTCATACTTGGTTTCCAGAGTCTGGATCAACATCTGCTGCTACTGAACCTGCTACAAACACTTGCACTAATCTTATAGTGTACCAAGAGCTGAAGAATCATCCCATGTCTCAAATCATTGGTGATATCAATGTTGGTGTCTCAACCAGGAGTCAATTGTCCAACTTCTGCTTCTATGCTCTCTTCATCAGTCAGCTAGAGCCAAAGAACTATCATGTTGCTTTAAGAGACAATGGATGGGTTGAAGCCATGTAGCTTGAGCTACTTCAGTTCAAAAAATAGCAAGTGTGGGAACTGGTTCCTCTACCCCTAGGTAAGTGTGCAATAGGCACTAAGTGGGTGTTTAGGAATAAAACTGATGAAAATGGGCTTATTGTCAAGAACAAGGCTAGACTGGTGTAAAGGTTTTCACAAGAGGAAGGTATTGATTATGATGAAACCTTTGCCCCTGTAGCCAGACTGGAAGCAATTAGATTGTTCTTAGCCTATGCTGCTTCCACAATCTTAAAGTTTTTCAAATGGATGTCAAAAGTGCTTTTTTATATGGAAAAATAAAAGAAGAGGTTTATGTGTGTCAACCACCAGGTTTTGAGGATAATAAACATCCTCCTGATTGGGTGTATAATTTGATAAGGCTCTTTATGGTTGAAGCAAGCTCCTAGAGCCTGGTATGAAACACTTTCAAATTTTCTTCTTCAAAATAATTTCACTAGAGGCTCCATAGATAAAACTTTGTTTGTTAGAAAGTGGATCAGCATAAGCTACTTGTTCAAATTTATGTTGATGATATAATTTTTGCATCCTCTGATCCCTAGTTGTATGATGATTTTACAAGTTTAATGAAACAAAAGTTTGAAATGAGTGCAATGGGAGAATTACAGTTCTTTCTAGGCTTGCAAATCAAACAAAAGGCTGATGGAACCTTCATTCATCAGTCAAAATATACAAAAAATCTTTTGAATAAGTTTGATTTACAAAACTGTAATCCCTGTTCTACTCCCATGTGCAACACCACACAACTGGATGTAGATCAGAAAGGTAAAGCTATTGATAAACACTTTACAGATGTATGATTGGGTCCTTGATGTACTTAACAGATTCTAGACCAGATATTATGTTTGCAACTTGTGTTTGTGCTAGATTTCAGGCTGCTCCTAAAGAGTCTCATTTGATTGCAGTCAAGAGGATCTTTAGATATCTGCAAGGTACACAATCTCTAGGTCTTTGGTATTCCACTGGACACTCTTGCAAATTAGTTGCTTTTTCTGATAGTGACTATGCAGGGTGTAAGTTAACCAGAAAGTCAACTTCTGGTGGATGTCAATTCCTAGGAAACTGTTTGATTTCTTGGCAGAGTAAGAAACAAACATCTGTTGCTACATCCACTGCTGAAGCAGAGTACATTGCTGCTGCAAGTTGTACATCTCAGGTACTCTGGCTTCAGAACCAATTATTGGATTATGGCATTATAGAGATTAAGACTTCATTATTAATGGATAGTGCTTCAGCTCTGTGTATTGTCAAGAATCCAGTCCAGCATTCTAGGACCAAACATATAGAGATCAGACACCATTTTATAAGGGATTGTTTTGAAAAAGGTCTGATTGATCCAAAGTTTGTGCCAAGTGCTGATGAGCTTGCAGATATATTCACTAAGCCTTTGGATAGTTCAACTTTCCAAAACCTTGTGTTAAGGCTTGGTATGCTGCAGCTAGAATAAGTGAAAACTACTGATGATCTCAGTAAACAAGTACTGATGAACATAGTAAACATGTCACAAATATGTACTGATTCTGTTAAAAGAAACTGATGCACTTACAAACTACTGATGTAGTTATAACTACTGATGTTAGTAAAAATAGATAAGTACTGATGTCCTATGAAACAACTGAAAACAGCTAAAAAGTCTGATGAGTAAGTGTTGAGGACAGTATGAAACAGCTGAAAAGCTAAGAATTGACGAAAACTACTGATGAGAATTTTCTCTTCAGTCGTTTTCACAAACTGCTATTTCACCTTAAACAACTGATGACAAAACCATGTCTTCAGTAGTTTCACAACTACTAATGACTAACACCAAGTTCTCAGTTGTTTCCTACACCTGAAGACAAAACCAAGGTTTTCAGTAGTTTCATAACTACTGATGACTAAAACCAAGTCTTCAGTTGTTTTCAAATGTCTGATAGTTAAAACCAAGTCTTCAGTTGTTTTCATACAACTGCTGACAACACCACACTTTCAGTCGTTTTCTTTTCAGCCTTTTCTTAACCTATAAATACATGTACTTATAGCCGAACGTCTCATTAGCCGTTTTCTATCCTTTTCTCTCTCAACAATGGCGACCATGAAACTCATCCCAGACACAACTGTGTTGCCTACCTCTTGAAATCGGCCTTCTGGAACAAATTTGATAATGCCATCGATCATATGGTGGATTCCCAATACCGAACCGCCTTTCTTTTGATTCCTACCATATACCACGATTCCTTACACCAATTCTGGACCAACGTCTCTGTCACAACTGGTGAAAATGATAGCCAAATCACTCTCCAGTCGTTGGTTAACCAGAAACAGGTGGTAATCACCCCTGACATCATTCGCAAAACCCTAAATTTGCATGATGCCACATGTATTATAGAATACCCGAAAGGCACCATTGATATGTCTTTCATCAACAACGGGTATGAAGGAGACTTAAGTGCTACAACCATTCTCAAAAAGCACTTCCATGATGCTGAAAGACTTATCTTCCACATGGTGAATGTCTGTCTTGCTCCAAAGACATCTTCATGGGATCAGATGTCCTCAAGATGGCAACAGGTATTGTATATCTTTCTATGAACGACAAACTCTAAATTTTTCTGAGATAGTGTTTATGGAACTTAAGGATCTGGCTCAGAAACCTATGACAAACAGATGGTTACTATATCCCAGGTTTCTGATGGCCATAATTTTAAATCAATTAAAATCTGATGGCCTTGCTGGTCTTGGAGTCCCTGCTCTAGCTGTTTTAGCTGAGGTATACTCCAGACATAACTCTGACCCTACTCTCAAAGGGGCTGCCTGGCTGCTCAAACCCAAGCAGAGGGAACCCACAGCCTCCACCTCCAGATCCAAAGTCCCCACCAAACCCAAACCTGAAAAGCCCAAAAAGGATACTCAGGAGATAAGTCCCCTGCGGATGCCCCTGTACCACCAATACAGGATACACATACTGGTTCTAACCCCCCAGTCATGTCAAAGACTCAACCAGTGAAACCGCATAGGTATCCTCTCCACAGGATCTGTTGCAACCAAATTTGGGGATACCACATTACTGGAACCTATCTCAGTTGAGAAGGTTACCATTGAAGAGCATCTCTCACCCCGGGTGCAATCTGCTTCTGACCAATCTCCACTGCAACCGCCCCTCAAAGCCCAACCCTTATAGTTGCTAAAGTGCTGAGTCAGCTGCATTCCTCACCTCCCCCTAGAAACCACTTAACACTGGGAATACCTCAACAATTGAGGGAGAGGACCAAAATGCTGCTGATAACCACAGCACAGGGGTTATAATGTTCAATCTCCAAGTGTAGAAGAGGAGGTTAGACATCTGGTCAGGCTGCCACTTCTACTGATTCAGCAAATGAACAGGATGAAGTTGGTACCATATGTAAGACCTCACCAGAGGCAACTGCCAATGAAGGACAAAGTCATGAGGCAGGAAGTCCCCAGAACCAAGAACAAGGGGCACATGCATATACTGATCTACACTTAAGGCATGTACATCCTGATTAATCAGGAGGTCAGATGATTCAGCAAAGACTGATGATGACCTGGGCTTTTTCTTTGATGTCTTAGCCCATAACACAATCCTAGAGACTAAGGTGAGCAGACTCAAAGAGTTGCTAGCCAAAATGTCTCAGGATGAAAGTCCATCTACCCCCATTGACCCACAGATGGCACCTTCATTTGAAGGTTCACCAAACACACAGCCAATACACTTAACTAAGCCACCAGCCACTACTTTTGGCATCACCTCTCAGGGACAGAACCCCTCTGAGCAGATGGTTGCAACCTTTCAAAACTCCTTACCTCTCATCACTCCCATCATCACTGAGATAGTACATAAAGCCATTGATGAGAGGATCTCCTCAAATCTCCACACACTTATTGATGATACTGTTCACAAGTCACTTTCTGCCTTTCAAGCCCTTGATCCCAATGCATCCAAAAAGGGGGAGACTACTAAGTCTAAGGCAGTGAAAGAAAGGAAAAGGAAGAGAGTAGAAGATGAGAAAGAACCACAAAAAGAAAAGGAGTTGGAGAAAGAACAAGAACTGATCTCAGAGAAACAGTTGATCACAGTGCAAGAGCTGAGCACAGACAAAGAGCAGAAAGATCAGCTGATCACTTACAAAAGGAAGAAAAGTGCTGAATCAAAGTCTGATGGAGAAAAGTCCTTAGAAGATCTTGTCAAAGAAGCTGATAAGCTCACTACAGATCTATGGACAAAATAATAGATCAGCTCTTCAGACAGGGTCATGACACAGCCACCTTAGATGTTGAGATCAGAAGGCTGAGATAAATGAGATTCAAGCAAGATGGGCTAGTTATAGTGTGATGGATAGGGAAAGATTGGAGATTATGATTAGATTTATTGCCAAATATCTAGGAAGATCATTGATAGAGATAAGTCTTGGTCCAGAGACAGTATATTGGAGATAACCAAGAAAATCTGTTCTGCTGGAAGCTACAACAAAGGGTTGATCATCGAAGCACTGGATGAAACAGGTGCTGGGAAGAGAACTGAGATGGCAAAGCTCTCAAAAGCCAAACTCACCACTAAATTGCTAGATCAGCCTTCTCATACTCCCTCAAAAACACCCTCAAAGCAATCATCTCTAAAATCTGCCAAGTCTATCCCTAAACCAAAACCACCCACAACTCAACCCACAAGACCATTTCCTTACCCCAAAAACCATCTCAAACCATACCCAGTGATACACCCAGAGGAGGAGAAGGGTGTTGAAGGTAGAAGAAGAAGAAGAGGATGATAATGAAGACAGTCTGCCAATCTCTGCTGTTCTCACACTTAAAACACCTGAGCCCAGAAGTGAACAGATGATCACACCTGACTTGCAAATGCAAATGGTGAAAGTGAAGATTGAAGAAGCAGAACAGCAGAAGCAGCATGATGAGCAATTTCTCAAAATGGTTGACAAGGACTTCCCTCAGTCCTCATCCATTCAAGAAATGAAGAAACAAGCTCTGAGGCTGTACACTCTTAGACATACATTCCAACATCAAAGAGAAAGAGTGAGAATTTGGCCAGACCCCAGGGTAAGTTCCAGAATTCACAAGAAGAACATACCAAGTAGATATCATGGCCAAGTGAAAAAGACTTTGAATGCTGCAATATGTTGGCTATGGTAGTCTCACCCTAGGAGATTATAGAAGAATTCAAGAGAGCACACAACTCAAAGACAACCCCTCAATCTATACTTGAAAACAAAATGATCAAGAAGGGGTGTTATACAAGAGACTTGAAGATCTTCAAAAGAGTGAACTCCAGTTGTTGCTAGAAGGCTCTCATCCAGATGAATTCGCATACAGAGAGATCACAACTGTTGAGTTAAAAAATGGGAAGACAGTAAGATATCTGTCTGAATATTATGGCTAGAGTTCTTCTTTGAGGAGAAGCAGAGAGAACTCACCAAGGAGGAACAAGTTGTTCTCCTTGAGGCCTATGCAAGAGAGTCTTACAGACTCATTAATGGGAATTAGGTTCATGGTTGGGACAAGACTCTGTGTCCAGTTTCCCCAAGACAGAGTTCCCTTCCATACTTAGCCAATCAAAAGATCAGAAACCTTTTCCGGCCTGTGCTTACATGATTACCTCTGAAGCTGATCAAGAGCGTGTTCCTGCCAAAGATAAGTGGGATCATCAATAAACTTAGAGGTTTTGGCTGCATTGGTTCAGGGGGAGTTTATTGGACCAAAAGAACCAATAAGCCTGATCAGAAAAACCTCTAAGTCCCACAGACATTACAACTGCTGAAGAAGATCACAACAGTGAAGACATCAGCTGATTACAAGGTCTGAAGACAAAGTCTGAAGACAAGATCTGAAGATTTCTACTGAAGACAAAGTCTGAAAGTAAAGTACTGAAGACAAAGTCTGAAAGTAAAGTACTGAAGACAAAGTCTGAAAGTAAAGTACTGAAGACAAAGTTGAAAGTGAAGTACTAAAGACAAAATCTGAAGCTATCAGCTGAAGACAATGTCTGAAGTAAAAGTCTGAAGAACAAAGACTAAAGACAAAGACTGAAGACCAGAGTGATCAGTAGTTGTCACAACAGCTGAAGTTATTAACTTCAGTAGTTGTGATGGTTTTCCTTTTCAGTACTTGTAATTTACCTTTTAGTAGTTTATAGTTTCAGTAGTTTTAGTTCAGTAGTTTTATGTTTTTGTACTTTGCATTCTCTGAGATGTGATCAGTTGTGAGAACATTCTCAGTAGTTTGCATAGTTTCAGTTGTTTGTATAAATCTGTTAGATGTCACGATCAAGTGACATCAGCAGACGTCACATCCTTATATAAGGAATGTTGACCTAGTTGTAACGTGTGACATTCAACCACCATGAAAGCATTTGAATGAAATATTCCTTTTGCAGAGTTCTCTCTCTCTCTATAACCGTGTGCTTTTCTATTGAATATCAATTGAGTTCTTGCTAAATTGTCTAATTCATTGTTCGAATTCCGCTGCAATATACTCTAATTGATCAAACTTAGATCACTGATCCTAACATGTTATTGTTATAAACTTAAAAGAGATTTTAATTTTATAAAATTAAGGGTTAGAGTGTAAGTTTTTATAAAACTAAAATGGGGGAAAACCCATTTTAGATGTGGAATTCGGCCGCCCATGGGGGCATGTGGACCAACCCTTTTGTCTGGCTTTTGCAAGACTTCCCCACTACTATACTCTTCCAACATTCACACTTTTCTCTCACACAACACTTAGCAAGGACTCTCTCAAAACATAGCTGAATTTTCGGATTTGAAGCCCAAAACACAGGCGGAAATTCGGTTTTTGAAGGAACATTTGTAGAGTTTTGGGTGTTGAGCTTCCTAACTAGCTAGGTGTTTGGAAGAGCTTGTGGGTATCACTACTTGAGGCTTTCAATCTTGGGGGCTGAACATTCAAGAACACCATCTTCTTCTCCTTTTACATCTACAACATCTTGTGCAAGAAAGGTTGTTTCTTTGTTCACCCTATGGTTGATTGTTTTGTTTGATAGCATAGTGTTTCACATATATGTTGATTCACATTCTTGGGGTTTGTTTATATTTTGAATGGTGAAAGTTTTCAGAATGTAACAACATGTTTAATTCATATTTCCGCTGCAGTTTACAAGTTCAAAATGGTTTAACTTGCTTTGATTAACTTATTGCAAAACCCAACAAAAGGTTGTTGTAAACCGCTCATGATGAGCTTGTTATTGGAACATTTCCTTTAGTTACTTAATCATGTTGAATGAAGGCATGTTTTCCAAATTCTTTTGAAGTCCTAGAATCACCCACATGCCTTTCCTATTTCGTACCGGCGGCTTTCATTTGGGTAGGATTATTCAAGGATTGGTCATTTAAGAATGTACATTTTGCTTTCTTCTCCTGAGAACTATTTTCAGGTTCTGAACCAATCTATGAAGTTAGAGTTATTGAGTTTGTTATTTTCAAAGGACGTTAGACAACTACAAAATTCACAAGGGAGATTGTTTTGTATTTTCATGCTTAACTTCCTAAATAATTTTAATACCCAATTGCTAAAAAATATAATTAGGATGAGATCATGTTTCACCTAAACTTAGTGATTAGGTGTAGCACTCTTCATTGGCTTTGTTACAACTAGGTAACGATTCCCAAGTGTGTCAACTACACAACTCTTGGGTTGGGGTTGCATGACAAGCGTTGTCAAGCAATGTTACATTTAAAACCAACTACGCCCACTAAAACGATTTAACTACGCCCACTAAAACGATTTAAGTGATATTAGCTCGTTATTTGTAGCATGAGGGAAGTCATGTAATTTTGATAAATTCCAATTTTTAATGTTGGTTTGTGACAGTGTTTTGAAACTCCTTTCAACACTTGACATGATCCAATTTAAACAAAATATTTAAACTATATTAGTTGTACATTGCAAACAGATCTTAAACTAATAAACCCTTATATTAATTTAATGTTTAAAATAAAAGTTTTATTTCAACCCCCTTTTACTTTGAAATAATATTTAATTACCTTACTAAGTATACAAACCATTTAGTTACTTGTCGTTTTGATTATGAAAATTAGCTATAAATTTTTTTACGGTTTTTAATTATGTCAATAAATAATCGATCACATTCAGAAACATAACAATACACATACAAATTCAGCAAATTGTAAATTTTGTTTGGATTCGTTTGAGCCAACAAAAAAACCCAAACTATTCTAGGTTCACAACTAATTGCAAGCTCCTACTTGGTTCAAGATCTTCTTCTTTACTCGCGCCTGTCTTCATCTTTGGTGTTCAAATATTTGTCTTTCGATTTACATGACTTTTAAATAAACAATTCACAACTTAAAAAATGAACCTATTTATTACATTAGGATTTTAAAAGACCAAAAAAATAATACAAAGATTACAATTTGAAAAATAACCAATTACATCCAAACATTAGTTACTAGTGCTCATTTTAATCACAATCAATCACAAACACAAATGTAAAAATCTTTGATTAAAAGATTCAAACATTTTGTCAAAGCTTGAAGCTTTTGTTAAAAGATCTAATTTAAAAGCATGTCTTATGCTCAATTTTAATCACAATGAAGTGCTCGATTTTAATAACAATCAATCACAATCACAATCACAATGAATGTCCAAAGACATCCATATATTATGTTCCATTTATAAGCATCCTTCAATCTTAAAGTTGTCAAGGGTTTGGCAATTGAGCCATAAGAAGAGATGAATCTTCTGTAGTATCCTGTAAGTCTAAGGAAACCCCTTAACTATTTTACAGTTGTGGGTTGAGGCCATTCCTTAATAACAAAAATTTTGGACTAGTAAGTGGAGACACCCTCTTTAGAGATCAAATGGCCCAATATTCAACTTTAGTTCTAGGAAAGCTACATTTGGACTTCTTGGAAAACAATTGATTAACTCTAAACAACTGCAAGACTTCTCCTAAGTCAATGATGTGCTATTGTTAGCTCTTGCTACAAACAAGAATGTCACAAAAAATAAGAACTTTTTTGCGTAAGATTTGTTGAAAGACTGAGTTCATTAACACTTGAAATGTTACATGTGCGTTAGTAAGGCCAAAGGGAAGAACTAAGAACTTGTTGATACATGTATGTCCCTAGATCATGATATGAAATGTAATAGATCTTGTTTGTCTGATTCTGATATGTAATTTGATATGATGATATTGGTTGTTTGTGATTTGTAATGACTAATATTTCATTAATGAGTTGATATTAAATGATTAATTAGGTTTGTGGTTGTTAGAATTGTTACACATAATGTTATTAATTAATACATTCAAACTTAACCTAATGAAGTTCTCATGCGAATGGCTCATGCGAATGAACCATAAGCATGAATAACTTCATACGAATGACTCAGTCGCACGACTGAACCAGGAGACTGGATCAGTCGTATGATTGTAACATAAGATTGGCTCAGTTGCACGACTGAACACTCAGTCGTGCGGATGAATCAACCGCATGGGTCAATCGCACGACTGAACCATACTAATGGTTCAGTCACACGATTGAATAATACCAACCTATAAATACACCCAATTCGTGAAAATAAGAGCTTTTGATTAATTACGATTCCAGACGTACCCTAGCCGTCCAGAAGCCTCCCAATTCGTTCTCCAAGTTCATAGAACACATTAGATCGATTCCCAATCGATTTCTAACGTTAGTTTCAATTCTTGATTGATTCTTCGTGTGTTCTCACTGATTGGATCGCCAATCAAATAGGATTCCGCACTATTTGATCTGGTTTACACGCTAATCTCCAGGTATTTCGTTCAAATACCAAGTCCTAACAAGTGGTATCAGAGCTTTGGCTCTTGATTACGTGTGATTCAATCAAGATTGACAAAAAGTTTGTGTTTTTGCACTAAAAACGCAATCTTTTGTGTCAAAAGTGATCTTGGACGTTCCCTGCTCATCAAAGTTTGGTTTCTACGGACTTAGGCGATTAGACCTTGCGAAAGTTCGAATTTTTACGGCTGAAACACGTTTAACCTAGAAATTTTCGCAAAACAGCAGTTTCAGTCGCACGAGTGAGCCATTCGCACGACTGGAACTCATTCGCATTGCTCAGACGCACGATTGGACATAGTCGCATCTCCATTCGTACGATTGAACCTTTCGGGCGTAATGTTCATACGCATCATATTCATTCGCACGACTGAGCTAATCGCTTAGTTCAGCCGCACGATTGAACCAGTCGTAGAGTTCATACGCACGACTAGACCATTCGCATCCTTCAGTCGCCCCAGTGACAATTTGTTTTATTAGACTTAAAGTTATTCGCAATGGAAGATCAAATGTCATCCTTTACTGCTAGAAAGGACTCTAGGATACAGAACCTGCTGTTGCTTGAGAGTGAGGTGGGTAATCATAATAAACACCAAAGCTCTTGACGTTAGATGAGTTTCCCCACTGGAAACAACGTTTTGAGATCTACCTCAACGGAGTGGATCCGAATCTGTGGGAAGCCATCGAGATTGGATATAGTACACCGGTGGGAGCTGATGGAGTTAAGCTAACGTTAGGAGGAATGACGGACATGCAGAAAGTCAAATACAATGCAGAAAAAAGAGTTTATGCATTGATTACACAATCTATTCCTAAAGACATATTCCACCAGTACTCAGAAAATAAGCAGTCCAAGAAACTTTGGGATGAGCTAGAAAAGAGGTACGGCGGGAATGCTTCGTTGAAGGCGATCAAGGCTAAGGAGTTAAAGAAGGAATTCGATAACTTCTCATCGATGGGAAATGAGAGTTTGGACGATGTTATAGATAGATTCTACCATCTGATGAGTGAACTGCATACACATGGGGTGGCTACTACCATGGAAGAGAAAGTTACTAATTTTGCAGACGGATTGCCTGAAAAATGGGCTTCATTCGTGTATAATCTTAGACAGAATGGAATGCTGGCAAAACTGGATATTAATGACTTCATTCTTAAGTTGCGAGAAGAGTCACTTAGGATGAAGTACAGAGCTCAGAAGTCTTCATACAATCAAAATCAAGCTTTATACAATGCCACGCCTCAAGCTAAGACATCTGGAGCACCACTCCAGACTGCATTTGTGTCTAGCTCATCGGGTCCTTCACATTCATCTCCTTCAGGATCAGACACATCGGGACTTTCTTGTTCCCACTATATTGGATCTGAAGCAAGTTCTACTAAACTGAAGACCGAGAATCTCGGAAATGTGACAGTGGAAGTAGCTCGAGAACACATGGATCTTTTGGCTGCAATGGTCCATTCTTATGATGAACTCGTTGCTGGGAAGATTGGAAACTACCATTTGGCAGACGAGGACTACGAGCAGGTGGACGAAATGGAGCTTGAGAGGATGGACATAATGTGGGCTTTAGCTAGTGCTATCCGGAGGGCAAAGAAGTTTGTAAAACAAACCGGACAGAACTTGGTAGCTACTAAGGATACCACATTTGGCTTTGACAAGAGCAAAGTGACCTGCTTCAACTGTGGAGAGAAGGGGCACTTCAAAAGAGAATGTGTCAAGCCTAAGAAGACGGGTAACGGGAACCCATTCTTGTCCTTCACTCGTCAAGACAAGCAAGCTACCAGTTCTACTTCATCAAGCAAGGATCCAAAAGCCTTGACTGCTCATGATGATGAAGGACAGGATTGGAGCTTTAGGTTTGTCTCACCAGGGGAATCAAACATTGCAAGTGTAGAAGATATTGACAGTGATTCCGCTAGTGAAGGAGATTTAGCAGTTGAGATAGCGATGTCACATAGTGAAGAAGCAACTGCAACCGAGGTCAGTTACTAGCCTAAAGAGGAGACTACCACGTCAGAGACAGAAAAGACAGAATCACCAGAACCAGATACATCTGATGCTGCGTTGATGGCTAACTCTACTGAATCAACTCAAGTAAGTACTACTGACCAAATGTTTGATAATCATGCTTGTTCTGATTGTGATACTTTTAGGAATAGCATAGATGAAAAATTTG
This sequence comes from Flaveria trinervia, assembly GCA_025506515.1. NCBI lineage: Eukaryota > Viridiplantae > Streptophyta > Magnoliopsida > Asterales > Asteraceae > Flaveria > Flaveria trinervia. The sequence goes on from CM046442.1 coordinate 29,421,311, forward strand.
CTAGGTTATTAGATCATAATGATAACTTGGTAAAAGATTTACAACTGTGCACTGAGGCGAATCGAGTATTAAAACAAAATGAGCATAGTTACAAAGAAAAGATAGACCTTTTGACTAAACAGCTTAGGGAAACCGGAGTAATTGCATTTAACCAAGCTAATGACATTAGGTATTATCTAAACTCCCTAGAAGACACTAAGAAGCAAAAGGCAGTTCTAGAAGTAGAAGTAAATTCATTAAAACAGAAACTGCACAGTTGGACTAGTTCTTCACATATAGTCCAACACTTAGTGAGAGAAAGGAACAACGGGGAGGGATTGGGTTATAAAATGGTTCCCCCACCACCTGAGACTTTGATGAACACTAAGACTAGACCAATAAATAGTAATCCCATCAAGGATCATGTGGTGTCTACTCCTCTTGTTAGTGATCCAGATTCCTTATGTTCATCTATGGACTCTGGAAACAAACAAAAGGAGGCCACTTCAAAAGCAAAGGATAAATTGTCTAGTGTTCATCTGGAAAAGGAATTTGAAAAGTTTAACTTAAAGTCAGGGTCAATCAGAGTCAAATCAGAACCTAAAAGGATTTCTAAGGTTAATCTTTCACATACGTCAAGTCAAAAACCTATTAACCAAAAAGAAAAGGATGTTAAACAGGTTAAAACAGTTAACTTTGTTAAACCAGAGAAAACAACCAAAGAACCAGAGTCAAAACCTAAAGTGAGTTATGTTACTAGAGTGTCACATATTTCTCCACAAAGAAAGTTTAATAGCAGATCGTGCTACAACTGTGGTGAATATGGACACATTGCTTCCTATTGTCACTTCTATCAGACACCCCGTAAGAAGATTGAACTTCAGGTTTCAAAGCCTAGGTCTTCTAAGAGGATCTCACTGACTCCACCTAGAAGAACTAGTGAACCTAAAATTCAACCTGTAAGTCAGTCGACTGTTTATCACAAACAGGCATTGCACAAATCTGGATTATGGAAGGAGAAGACATCCTCAGTGTCTGATAATAATGACAAGAAGGAACCTGAGCTACCCTCATCCTCTAAGGGTCAATGGGTAGAATTTATGATGTGCGATGCCTCTGGGAAACCCAAGCCAGTAAAGGCTTGGGTTCCTAACCCAAACTAATCCTTTACTTCGTATTTGCAGGGTGTTCGATACAGTGCTGAAACTAACATGTGGATAGTAGACAGCGGAGCATCCAGGCACATGACAGGAAACATGGCTCTTTTATCAAACGTCAAGCAAAATAAAAGGAGGGCATGTTTCGTTTGCTGGAAACAAGGGTGGCTATATCACAGCACAGGGAGAAGTGGGGAATCAGAAAGTTAAGTTTGATAAGGTGAACTACGTTCAACAACTACAAAATAACTTACTTTCTGTCTCCCAAATATGTGATAAGGGATTTAAAGTCATCTTCGACAACAAGAAGTGTTACGTACTAAAGAAGGACTACGTGATCCCAGAGGACCAAGTTTTGATGACTGCTTCAAGATATAAAGATCTTTATGTCTTGGATCTGTCAACAGCTTCTACAATGGATCATGAGGTTCAGTGATTTCTATCTAAAGCTATTGAAAAGGATTCCATCTCTGGCATAGGAGAATGGGACACATTAGTCAAAGGAAGATGAATCACTTGATTCAGAAGGATCTGGTGAGAGGAGTTAATGTCAAGAACTTCCAGCTTCTTGACTTTTGTGTAGCTTGCAAGAAAGGCAAACAAACGAAGAAGTCTCATACGGAAAAGAAAGTTCATTCAATAGAACTACCTCTTGAACTTCTTCACATGGATCTGTTTGGTCCAGTCAGTACAAAGAGCATTGCAGGCGACTTGTACTGTTTTGTGGTCACTGATGACTACTCAAGGTTCACTTGGGTAATGTTTCTGAAATTCAAATCAGAAACATTTAAGTCATTCAAGGAGTTGGTAACCACACTGGAATCTCTCTACAAGCTGAAAGTTAGACAAGTACGCTCAGACAACGGAACGGAATTCAAGAACCAGTGGATGGAGACATACTGCAAGGAAAAGGGAATTGTGCATCAATTCACTTCTGCCTACACACCGCAGATGAATGGCGTTGCTGAGAGAAAGAACAGAAGCTTGATAGAGACAGCACGGACTATGCTGGCAGACTCGAAACTGCCTATCCAATTCTGGAATGAGGCAGTGGCGAATGCATGTTATACACTGAATCGAGTCCTGATAGTCAAGCGCCACGGAAAGACATGTTACGAGCTACTACAAAGACGCAAACCGAACTTGGAGTATCTCGAACCATTTAGCGCGTCGTGCACACTTCTGAAGAAGACACAAGAGAGTAAATTCAGCGAGAAGGCAGATGAAGGCATCTTTCTAGGATACAACATACCGAACAAGCGAGTTTACATAAACTCAACGGGTCTAGTAGAAGTGTGGTGTATGTTGACGTTCAACGATATACCACACCACCTACTGGCAAAGGACCCGCCTACTTTTTCGACTACGATGGATTCTTCAAGTCCTTCAACATCCCTCTCTCTCCCTCGGATGACGAGTTAGCTACACGAATGATGTATGATATCTTGAATACACCAACATCTAGCTCACAGGAAATAATCTACTCAGTCAGGGGAAGTGGTCGACGACAGTGATTCCTCCTCTGAAGATGAAGCTGAAGAAGATAACCAAACAGTCAGGAGGAACAGGTTCCGTTCCTGAAACTCCACAACATCTACCAGTGATGCACCTTCGACTTCAGAGCCTCAAACTCCAACTACCTCAGATGAAAAACCAAATGTTCATAATCTTGGATCTGAGGTAGCTTTTCCTACTACTCCAGGATCACAACTAAACGTCTATCATCCATTAGACAATGTCATTGGAGATGTTACATCAGGCGTACTGTCACACCCTCAAAATCCACATGCAGAGTTTTACCGCGAGGCGTGTGAACAAACCATGATCACAGTCAATAGTTACTCAGAACGACTCTATATGCCATAATTTAAATGAAATCAATCCAAAGTAAATAAATTAACGAGTGCGGAAGCATTTTGAAAACAACCCAAAGTAATAAAAGTATATTTGTGGCAAAACACGTGCCAATCCCAAAAGAGAAATCAATAACTATTAAAATGATAAAATTGTCTTGAAGACCATGTCATAGAATGCAGTGGACCACGCAGTGCTCCTATGGCAAGCAAGCTAATAACCTGAGAATAGCATACTAAAAATGTCAACACAATGGTTGGTGAGTTCAAGAGATATTCAAATATAAACAGTTTAATAGTAGAGATGTACAAGTAGCGTATTGTAACAGATACCTAGTCCATTAACAATAAATATTATTTCATGGTGATTTCGCAATTGAAGTTGACTGTGTTACGTTGTTCCCTCCTGCCACGACTTAACAGGTCGTGACAATGTTCATTAGGACAACTTGCACCCGGTTGACCTCGAGTCACACAGGTGGGGCTCGTCAGACCCAGTAGTACTACCCAAATTCCCCGCTAATCAATATTAACAATTCGAAAGTGTGAGGACTTTTCCATGATATCAACACTATATAATATTGTACACAACTTAATACATAAAGCGTTCGTGATTTACCAGTATGCTATCTACCCCAAAGAGAGTAAATAAAAAGTGGGGCATGAACTCACCTGATATGCGTTTAGATACACAGAGTTTGACTTGTCAAACAGAATAGACAGACAACCTTCAGAGGTTACCTAGTTCATATAAGTGCATGAGTACGTGTAATCAAAAAACATGTGAAAACCTAAGTACACTACAACCAAGGACTCAAGATTTCAAACAAAACAGACAATGTTTGACCTAGTTGACCCGTTTGACCCGTTGGTGACTTTATGTGTTGTAAACCATTCAAGTAATCATACACATATGTTATGCATTGTTAACATTCAAATAGATCATATGTATGCTATATCATCCAGGTGTAACACTTAGATCATCATACAACCAAGTATCATACAAGTCATGCGAATCTAGAACATTAACATAACCACTAGTTATACACAACTAACATGTCACACAGAGATCAAACCACTCACTACATGCCATGTGAAGCCACTCACGACTTCACATCCTAAACCCTGCCAATCCTACTAAGTAGGGGCCTCAGATTCGCACGCGTGTATGATGATCATAACCATATTCATTAACCATATGCATTACATTCAACAAACATCACAACAATCAATTTCCAGTCCCAAACATGATGTCCTAACTACTAATCAACACAAACATCATACATGACCATCAAAGTCCAAACATCATCCATGATTATCCAAAACATCCCATACAACTAATTCAACATGTTTCATCACCTTAGAATTCATCCATGATCAAACTAACATGCTCCTACCATCCCAAACATGTTCAAGCTATCATTTTTCAGACGTTATGCAAATAAAGTTTCCCTTTTGGGAAAGTACATCCCAACATCCATCAACCATCCAATGTATTCATGAATTCAACATATTATACTATCTCAAGCTCCATACAATATCTAGACATGATCAACATCACCTAATCACCATAATCTAACAATCTTCATAAACAAAAGTTTCTACTTTTGGCAAGCTATGAATCAACAACAACCATTCAAAGATTTCTAGCATTCATAACAACAATCTAGCATCTAATCATCATCATAAACACATCCATAACATCAATCCATCACTAGATCATCATTACATGCAAAATAAAGTTACTATTATTAGTAACCTATGAACACCAACTTCAATTCACCAATTTCTTGCAAAATCAATGTATCCTAACATTCATACAACCTACTAATCATCATACATTCATCAAACAATCATCCATCATGCATAATCATAGCATTTTCGAACTAGGGTTTGTTTCATACAAAAGGTTCATGATCAATCCACTAAAAACATAGAATTCTTGCATAATCGACGTTAGCTAACATGTATACAATCTAACTAACATGTTAACATCATCAATTGATTAAAACTCAACACCAAGAACATCAAATTCGCAACTAGGGTTCGGCCATCCAATCTCATGCAAACAAAACACCAACTAACCTCTAATTCGTGAAAAGTAACAAAATCGAGACTTCTATGCGTTGTATGCCTTCAAATCGACCAAAATCCAATGCTTGATGCTTGTTCCAAGTTGAAAATGCAAAGGGAGGGGGTTGGAAGGAGGTCGCGGCCGATGGGGGGTGGATTAGGGTTTGGGTTGTTTTGTTTAGTTTAATTTCACATTTACCCTTTTAACCCTTGTAATTTGTATTTTATAAAAACTAAGCTTTTAACTCTTTGTAAAGTGTTTTTAACTTCATAATATAAAGATATAAACTTATGAAAATCATTATATATCTTATCTTTATAAAAACACAAGACATACGAAAAAATAGACACGTTTCCGCGTTACGCGATTAATTTTCTAATTAACCTTTTTAAAAAATGTGTAATCACATAAACACAACCCAATACTCACATAATCAATTAGATTAACATCAAACTAACATTATTCATTATTATTAGGTCACCAACGTTAAACGACAACTAGTGTGTGCTCACGACACGTGTATACAAGGCTTAACGGAATTAACGGAGTTTGGTAACGGAAATTTACCGGATGTCACATTATCCCCATGTTGAAAGAATTTTCGTCCCAAAAATTTTACATGTGAGAGTTTTCCACATTGTGTTACATGGTGAGAGTGTTCCATCACTGGTCTACTGCATTGGCACACAAGAAATCGAAATCGAGTGAGTTTGGATGAGTTGTCACATCATCCCCATGTTGAAAGAAATTTCGTCCCGAAATTTAAATCAATACCTTCGTCTGCTGGCATCGTCCCTTCGAATAGTTGAGGGTACTTAAGCTTCATTTGATCTTCCCGTTCCCATGTGAATTCGGTCCACGTCACGAATTCCAACGGATTTTAACAATAGGTATCTTGCTTTGCTTAAGTGTTTTCACCTCACGGTCCATCACCTCCACTGGTTCTTCAATAAAACGTAATTGTTCATCCACTTGAATTTCTTCTAGTGGTACGACCGTCGTTTCATCAGTTATGCACTTCTTCAGGTTTGACACGTGAATACATCATGGATTCCACTTAGCGAATCAGGTAGGGCTAATCGATAGGCTACTGGACCTATTCTTTCCACTATCTCAAATGGTCCAACGTACCTCGGATTTAGTTTCCCTCGTTTGCCAAACCGAACTACGCCTTTCCATGGTGAGACTTTCAACAAAACCTGTCACCAACCTGAAACTCTAAAGGTTTCCGTCTCTTGTTAGCATAACTCTTTTGTCTGTCTCGCGCTGCAGCCATACGGTTCCGTATCTGTATAATCTTCTCAATCGTCTCATGAATTAACTCGGGACCTGTTATTTGACTATCACCAATTTCTGCCCAGCAACTGGTGATCTACATTTTCTCCCATACAGCGCTTCGAAAGGTGCTGCTAGTATGATAACTGTTGTTATAAGAAAACTCCACCAATGGCAGGTGAATTTCCCAGTTATTCCCGAAGTCAATCACACAAGCACGTAGCATATCTTCCAACATCTGTATAGTACGCTCACTCTGACCATCCGTTTGTGGATTATATGCAGTACTCATATCCAACTGTGTACCCAAAGATTTCTGCAACGATTGCTAGAAATGTGACGTGAAACGAGCGTCACGATTGGAAATAATTGAGATCGGTACACCATGTCTAGAAACGATCTCTTTAAGGTACAATCGAGTTAATTTCTCCATCTTATCATTTCCGTAATTGCAAGGAAGTGAGCAGACTTTGTCAATCGACCACAATAACCCATATCGTGTCACAACTAGTACTAGTCCGGGGTAGCTTAGTAATAAAATCCATGGAGATTTGTTCCCATTTCCACATTGGAATCTCGGGTTGTTGTAACAGTCCGGATGGTTTTTGATATTCTACTTTTACCTTCGAGCAGGTCAAACACTTGCTCACATACGTAGCTACATCCGCTTTCATGTTGGCCACCAATAGTGAGCCTTTAGGTCATGATACATCTTGTTGGATCCAGGATGTATAGAATACTTAGATTTGTGTGCCTCGCTCATAACCAAATCCCTCAGATTGCCACGAACAGGCACCCAAAGTCTATCCATGAAATACCGAATTCCATCCTCTTTCACCACTAGCTGTTTATCCATTCCCCTTAACAACTCAGAACCAATATTTTCCACTTTTAAAGCTTCTATATGTGCCTCCTTAACTTGTTCGGGCAGTTGGGTACTGATAGTACTGTAAAGCTCGCACTCGTCGGGGTTTAGCTGTTTCCTTCCTGCTTAAGCATCGGCAACTACGTTTGCCTTTCCCAGATGATACTTAATTGCGCAATCATAATCATTTAGTAGCTCCACCCAACGTCGCTGCCTCATATTCAACTCTTTTTGCTCGAAGATATGTTGAAGGCTCTTGTGATCGGTGTAGATAGTGCACTTGGTACCGTACAGTAATGTCTCCAGATCTTTAAGGCAAAAACTACTGCACCCAATTCTAAGTCATGGGTGGTATAGTTCTTCTCATGAACCTTTAGTTGTCTCGAGGCATAGGCTATCACCTTGTCTCCTTACATCAAGACACAACCCAATCCTTGAATAGATTCATCGCAATACACCACAAAGTCATCTGTTCCCTCTGGTAATGCTAATATCGGGGCAGTACAGAGTTTTTGTTTTAATAATTGGAAAGCTGATTCTTGACTCTCGGTCCATTTGTATGTCGTTCCTTTATGAGTCAAGGCTGTGAGAGGTTGTGCGATCTTAGAAAATTCTTCTATCAATCGGCGGTAATATCCTGCTAATCCTAGAAATTGTCTTATCTTGCTCGGCGTTTTGGGTGTAGTCCAACTCTTTATCGCCTCAATTTTGGCAGGATCAACGTGTATTCCTTTCTCATTAACAATATGACCTAGGAATTGTACTTCTCTTATCCAAAAGTCACACTTTGAGAATTTAGCATACACTGCTCATTTTTCAACAGTTCCAAGATCATTCGTAAGTGCTCTTCATGCTCCTCCTTGGTCCTAGAATATATCAGTATATCATCGATGAACACAATGACAAACTGATCAAGATAAGGTTTGCACACGCGGTTCATGAGGTCCATGAACACAGCAGGTGCATTAGTCAACCCAAAAGGCATGACCAAGAACTCATAATGACCATAACGAGTACGAAACGCAGTCTTGGGAATGTCTTCTTCTCGAACTCTGAGTTGATGATAACCAGATCTCAAGTCAATCTTCGAATAATAGCTTGATCCTTGAAGCTGATCGAATAAATCATCAATACGAGGTAAAGGGTATCGGTTCTTGACTGTTACTTTGTTTAACTCTCTGTAATCGATGCACATCCGGAATGTGCCATCCTTCTTCTTAACAAAGAGAACAGGAGCTCCCCAAGGTGATGTACTAGGTCGAATAAAGCCCTTATCCAAAAGCTCTTGAAGTTGTGACGACAACTCCTGTAGTTCGTTCGGTGCTAATCGATAAGGTGCCCTAGCAATCGGAGCTGCGCCGGGAGTCAACTCAATCTGGAATTCCACTTGGCGGTGAGGTGGTAATCCAGGAAGATCCTCTGGGAACACCTCTGGAAAGTCGCATACTACAGGAATATCCTCCATGCTCTTTTCTCTTACCTGCTTGTCGGTTACAAGTGCTAGGATAGCTACATGGCCCTTTCGTATCAACTTTTGGGCTTTCATGTATGAGATGATGCCTATCACAGCACCACTTCTATCACCTCTGACGGTAAGGATTTGATCACCAACCGGGATCCGTATGATCTTCTCATGACATATGACTTCCGCTTGCTTGCTAGAGAGCCAATCCATGCCTATCACAACATCAAAACTCCCTAGCGTAACGGGCATGAGATCTATGGTAAAAGTATGACCAGCAAGTTCTATCTTACAGTCTTTAAGGATATGCGTTACATGGATTTGTTTACCGTCGGCTAATTACACAGTGTATTTAGATTCTAAAGCAGAGGGTATATCACTTAAAAGACTACAGAACTTTAAGGACACAAAACTCCTATCGGCTCCAGTATCAAATAGTACCGTAGCAAAACAACCATTAACAGGGAATCTACCAGTAACAGTTGTGGGATCATTTAGAGCCTCACCTGAGCCAATGACGAAGGCTCTCCCCTTGCTCCATCTTTATTGCCGCCATTTCCTGTGCCATTTCCACCATTGTTGTTATTATTACATTGTTGTTGTTGTTACCGTGGTTGTTGGTATTGTTGTTGTTATTGTTGCCATTTCCGTTCCTCCTTAGTTGTGGGAAGTTTCGCTTGTAATGCCCTTCTTTCCATATTCAAAGCAACCCTTGGGAGTCTCTTGAGGTTGTTATGGCCTCCTCACCAGTTCACCACGACAATCCTTCGCAGCGTGTCCAATTTTTCCACAACGTTGACACTTGAAGCTATCACACCTTCCCACATGATGGTAATTAACCGAGTACACTTCGGATGTCTCCCACCATAACCACTGGGTCCTTGATTATTTGTAGGCGTGGTTGGAGTTACGGTTATTGTCAAACCTCCGTTGCTGCTGAACCGGCTGTTATTGCTGCTGAGATTGAGGTTGACCACTGGAAGATGATGATGCTTTGGTGTTGTTAGCATTATCCCACTTCCTTTTGTTGTCGGGCACGCTTGCCATAGCGCCCCGTTTGGGTAGACGTCCTTGCTCCACGGCTTGGTCAGTTAGCCTGTGAGCTAGCTGGATGGCTTGCTGAATGTGGCTGGATTGGAAGCAGTTACCATACTCTGGATTTCAGGTACCAATCCACGTATGTAATGCTCTATCCTTTTATGCACCTCATTCACCATTCCCGGGCACAAAGTTGCTAATTCATGGGTTCTGGTGGTGTAAGCCTCAATTTCTGAGCCCTGCATTTTCAGTTGCCAGAACTCCATCTCTAACTTCTGTACTTCGCTGCGAGGACAGTACTCCTCGGTCATCATTGCTTTGAACTCATCTATGGAAGTCCATTCGCCATCGCTTGTCCAAGCATCTGGACTTGCGCGTTCCACCAAGACAGAGCATCACCCTCTAAAGTCCCGGTGGCATACTTTACTTGATCCGCTGGTGGACAGTTAGATTGGAGGAGAAAACGGACTCAGTCTTCTCGAACCAGCGTACAAGCCCTACAGCACCCTCTGTACCGCTGTAGGTGTGGGTTACAGTCCCTGAAGGACTTGTATGTACACACGGGTGGTCCTGTTTTAACACAACACACATTAATTAGACATCCCCTACAGTTATAAAGGATATCAGATTTATCTTTCTGTCATTGTTTACTGCTGGCTGACCCGCGTGGGCAGCAGCCACTACCGCCTGAACATGCTCATTAATTAGAGCAGCCAATTCTGTTGGAGTCATGTTAATAGCACCACACCCTGTTCTCCGGTGCCACGTCCACGTCCGCGTCCACGACCACGTCCACGTCCGCGTCCACGACCACGTCCACGTCCACGTCCCAGGGCGTCCATTCTTTTCACTTTACATTCACAAATACAATAATGAGTAACATCAAACATATTTAACTCATTGAAGCGTAGTAAACAGTAAACAAAATAAATAACGAATCATCACAATCACAACATTCATAACAAAAATAATAACCAAAGTAAATAAATTGCAAACGAGTCATAATGTATTTAGCAATGTCAAAATTGAAGTTTGTCGTTCGTGTGGGGAAACAACCCTTCCCACATAGGTTTCAAAAAGAAAACACTAAGCAGTCTAAGTCATATAAAGAAGTCAATCGACAACATCTGACCCATCACTATCATCCTCCATCTCCTCCGGTTCCTCCTCCTCGGGTCCCTCTTCGGGATCCTCTTCATCCTCAGGGTCTGATGTAGGAGCAGGAGCTATAGCAATCTGAAGTGCCGCTAGCTGAGCTTCTAAAATGGTAATCCTATTATCGGCTACGCCGTCCCGCTGTTCACGAGCAGTCACGCGCCCTTGGAGTGCCATAAGACCATCTTGCATATGGTGACAACTGTTCAGGGTCTTCCCGTGTTCTTCCTCGAGTTCATCCAATTGGTGTCTCAGGTTGTACACCTCTTGCTGTAGTGTACAAACATCACCCGTGAGCCGTCTTACCTGATGTTGTTCTGTATCCAGTGAAGCCATTAGTGCAGCAATCAGTTGCTCGTTGGACTGCACAGTTCATGGGAGTGAAGGCATGGGTTGATTGGCATTGTTCCTAGTCCTTGGCTTTGGGACAGGTACGCGCTCCCTAAACATGATATGGTCAACAAATCTTGGATAGGAACGCCAGTCTCGCGGAGGGTCACGCTTCATCAATGCAAATGGTTGATCCCAGTCAATCTCCTCTCGGGGATAAGCCAGTCGGGGCCAATCGAATCCATCATCAGGTACAGGTGCGGGAGGTGGGGATTCAGATCGTGTAGGTGATTCAGGTCATTTACCCGGAGCTCTCAAAGACGATGCCATGCTGCGGAGAGTGTCACGTGTATGCCAATGAGTATACAATAGATGAGATAATAAGGCACAGGTAACTAATTAACTGTGTGCGGTTATAGTCTGGTGTGTATGCAACCTAGTTACTCATAACCAATGGCTTGATACCAATCTGTCACACCCCAAAATCCACTTGCGGAGTTTTACCGCGAGGCGTGTGAACAAACTAGGATCACAGTCAATAGTTACTCAGAACGACTCTATATGCCATAATTAAATGAAATCATCCAAAGTAAATAAATTAAAGAGTGTGGAAGCGTTTTGAAACAAACCAAAGTAATAAAAGTATATTTGTGGCAAAACACGTGCCAATCCCAAAAGAGAAATCAATAACTATTAAAATGATAAAATTGTCTTGAAGACCGTGTCATAGAATGCAGTGGACCATGTAGTGCTCCTATGGAAAGCAAGCTAATGACCTGAGAATAGCATACTTAAAATGTCAACACAATGGTTGGTGAGTTCAAGAGATATTCAAATATAAACAGTTTAATAATAGAGATGTACAAGTAGCGTATTGTAACAGATAGCTAGTCCATTAACAATAAATATTATTTTATAGTGATTTCGCAATTGAAGCTGACTGTGTTACGTTGTTTCCTCCTGCCATGACTTAACAGGTCGTGACAATGTTCATTAGGACAACTTGCACCCGGTTGACCTCGAGTCACACAGGTGGGGCTCGTCAGACCCAGTAGTACTACCCAAATTTCCCCGCTAATCAATATTAACAATTCGAAAGTGTGAGGACTTTTCCATGATATCAACACTATATAATATTGTACACAACTTAAATACATAAAGCGTTCATGATTTACCAGTATGCTATCTCCCCCAAAGGGAGTAAATAAAAAGTGGGGCATGAACTCACCTGATATGCGTTTAGATACACAGAGTTTGACTTATCAAACAGAATAGACAGACAACCTTCAGAGGTTACCTAGATCATATAAGTGCACGAGTACGTGTAATCAAAGAACATGTGAAACCTAAGTACACTACAACCAAGGACTCAAGATTTCAAACAAAACAGACAATGTTTGACCTAGTTGACCCGTTTGACCCGTTGGTGACTTTATGTGTTGTAAACCATTCAAGTAATCATACACATATGTTATGCATTGTTAACATTCAAATAGATCATATGTATGCTATATCATCCAGGTGTAACACTTAGATCATCATACAACCAAGTATCATACAAGTCATGCGAATCTAGAACATTAACATAACACTAGTTATACACAACTAACATGTCACACAGAGATCAAACCACTCACTACATGCCATGTGAAGCCACTCACGACTTCACATCCTAAACCCTGCCAATCCTACTAAGTAGGGGCCTCAGATTCGCACGTTGTATGATGATCATAACCATATTCATTAACCATATGCATTGCATTCAACAAACATCACAACAATCAATTTCCAGTCCCAAACATGATGTCCTAACTACTAATCAACACCAACATCATACATGACCATCAAAGTCCAAACATCATCCATGATTATCCAAAACATCCCATACAACTAATCAACATGTTTCATTACTTAGAATTCGTCCATGATCATACTAACATGCTCCTACCATCCCAAACATGTTCAAGCTATCATTTTTCAGATGTTATGCAAATAAAGTTTCCCTTTTGGGAAAGTACATCCCAACATCCATCAACCATCCAATGTATTCATGAATTCACATATTTATACTATCTCAAGCTCCATACAATATCTAGACATGATCAACATCACCTAATCACCATAATCTAACAATCTTCATAAACAAAAGTTTCTACTTTTGGCAAGCTATGAATCAACAACAACCATTCAAAGATTTCTAGCATTCATAACAACAATCTAGCATCTAATCATCATCATAAACACATCCATAACATCAATCCATCACTAGATCATCATTACATGCAAAATAAAGTTACTATTATTAGTAACCTATGAACACCAACTTCAATTCACCAATTTCTTGCAAAATCATGTATCCTAACATTCATACAACCTACTAATCATCATAAATTCATCAAACAATCATCCATCATGCATAATCATAGCATTTTCGAACTAGGGTTGTTTCATACACAAGGTTCATGATCAATCCACTAAAAACATAGAATTCTTGCATAATCGACGTTAACTAACATGTATACAATCTAACTAACATGTTAACATCATCAATTGATTAAAACTCAACACCAAGAACATCAAATTCGCAACTAGGGTTTCAGACATATCAAATCTCATGCAAACAAAACACCAACTAACCTCTAATTCGTGAAAAGTAACAAAATCGAGACTTCTAATGTGTTTTATGCCTTCAAATCGACCAAAATCCAATGCTTGATGCTTGTTCCAAGTTGAAATCGCTAAGGGAGGGGGTTTGGGAAGGAGGTCGCGGCCGATGGGGGGTGGATCAGGGTTTGGGTTTGTTTTGTTTAGTTTAATTTACACATTTACCCTTTTAACCCTTGTAATTTGTATTTTATAAAAACTAAGCTTTAAACTCTTTGTAAAGTGTTTTTAACTTCAAAATATAAAGACATAAACATATGAAAATCATTATATATCTTATCTTTATAAAAACACAAGACATACGAATAAATAGGCACGTTTCCGCGTTAAGCGATTAATTTTCTAATTAAACTTTTTAAAAAATGTGTAAACACATAAACATAACCCAATACTCACATAATCAATTAGATTCACATCAAACTAACATTATTCATTATTATTAGGTCACCAACGTTAAACGACAACTAGTGTGTGCTCACGACACGTGTATACAAGGCTTAACGGAACTAACGGAGATTGGTAACGGAAATTTACCGGATGTCGCACGTACAAACCCGAAATCAGCTATACTCAGCTGATTACGCCTCAGTAATGTAGAGGGATATATTCATGATGGTGCTTATCGGTGTTTTGTCTCCCAATTTGAGCCAAAATACGTTAGTGAAGCACTTAATGATGAGGCATGGGTGAGTGCAATGCAAGAAGAACTTCTTCAGTTCAAGAAGTTAGGTGTATGGACTCTGGTTGATAGACCTAAAGTTGCTAAAGTAATTGGCACCAAATGGGTTTTGAAATGCAAGAAGGATGACCAAGAGGTCATTATCAGGAACAAAGCTCAACTGGTGGTTCAGGGTTTCCGCCAAGTCGAGGGAATTGATTACAATGAGGTGTTTGCACCTGTGGCACGGATGGAAGCCATTCATATATTCCTTGCCTATGCATCATACATGAAGATTAAAGTCTATCAATTAGATGTGAAGAGTGCATTCCTTCATGGGGAAATCAGAGAAACAGTCTATGTCAGTCAACCCGAGGGATTTGAAGATCCTTATCATCGGGATAGAGTCTACAAGCTCGACAAGGCTTTATACGGGCTTCATCAAGCTCCAAGAGCTTGGTATGAGAAACTCTCGACTCATCTTGTGAAACACGGCTTTCGCAGGGGAGTCATTGACTGCACGCTGTTCATTAAAGAAAAAGATGGCGACCTACTGCTCGTACAGATCTATGTTGATGACATAGTCTTCGGTTCGAAGAACGAAGAGTTATGCAAAGAGTTTGAAGCAGTTATGAAGAAATAGTTTGAGATGAGTGCTATGGGGGAGATGAAGTTCTTTCTCGGGTTACAGGTGGATCAAACACCAAATGGGATCTTTCTACATCAGACCAAGTATGTAGGAGACATTCTCAGTCGTTTTGACATGGAGAATGCATCTGCTGCTGGGACTCCACTGGCTACGAATCATGACATAGCACCTGATGAAAATGGAGATCTTGTAAATGCCATGATGTACCGAGGAATGATTGGATCCCTCATGTATCTCACTGCCTCAAGACCTGATATCATGTATGCTACATGTTTATGTTCTAGATATCAGGCTAAACCTAAGGTCCTTCATCTGATCGGGGTCAAAAGGATTTTTCGCTATCTAAAGGGTACACCCACACTTGGGTTGTGGTATCCTCATGATGATGATTTTGAGCTCACGGTGTATAGTGACTCGGATTACGGAGGCTGCAAGATGAACTACAAGTCTACATCCGCATGGTGTCAATTCTTTGGGAGAAGACTAGTGACTTGGCAGTGTGAGAAACAGACATCGGTTGCATTGTCCACCTGTGAAGCCGAATATGTTGCTGCTGCAAGTTGTTGTTCACAAATCGTCTAGATTCAACAGCAAATGCAGGATTACGGTTTAAAGTTCTCCTCTACTCCTATTTGTGTTGATAACTCTGCTGCAATTGCCGTAACTAAAAATCCGGTCCAACATCCTAAGACCAAACATATCGGTATTAAATACCATTTCATACGAGACTATTTTGAAAAGAATTTAATTGATCTGGTAAAAATTAATATTGATTTTCAACGCGCTGACCTCTACACTAAAGCCTTTGATAAACCACATTTTCAATATTTTCTAGAGGTCAACGGCGTTAAAAAGAAAAGTGATGTTATTCCTGATGATGATCATGTGTAGTAGGATTAGTTAATTCTTTCCTTTTATTTTATTGGTTTATTTCAGTCTGTTTAATTTAAACTCATGTTATTTTGCTGGTTATTAAAATCCTAAAATAATTAAACCAGTTATGATTTTAGCATTTTAGGGGGAG
This sequence comes from Flaveria trinervia, assembly GCA_025506515.1. Classification (NCBI taxonomy): domain Eukaryota; kingdom Viridiplantae; phylum Streptophyta; class Magnoliopsida; order Asterales; family Asteraceae; genus Flaveria; species Flaveria trinervia. The sequence continues at coordinate 29,437,494 of CM046442.1, forward strand.
AATAAGTCAGCAAGTTAACATTAAAAAAAAGGGTAGAAGGAGTGGAAAGCTGATATAAGATAGATCGTATCTGTGATACCGATTCAAACCTTTTGGAATATGATAGTACACAGGAACAAATCAAGCGGGACCTTGAAATTTTAATTTAGAAAAGGTGCAAAAATTCAAAGTATAAGTCCGTGTTGTCTAAGCAATATAAAAGGGAAGATGATAGAAAAACTGGTAACTCTTAAGGTAACACAATGAGAGTAGACCTAGAGGTTGCTAGACCACAATTGATATGTCGGTAGATTCAACACAATAGACGATTAGACCTGACTAGTGATCTCAAGATCAAACTAAGTGGTTCAACTGACTGTGGGCTCCCATCTTATCACTGGTTAACATAATCAACTATATTCCAATAAGGGGTAATGAGCATGTAAACGCCACAAATGTGTGCGGATGACCATAAATAGAGCAAAGCATGAAAAAATGAAATAAAAATGCTATCAAGCTAATGACTTATGTTATTGGTGCATTTGGTGCAACATAAAATTAAGCTGCTCTAACAAGGAGACAGGTTGTGTGCCTCTCTGCTATGCGATGGCACTGACCTGAGGATAAGCATAACCTAGATATTCTAGAATTTATTATTGTTTGCCGCCTCTCTGCTGTGCAATGGCACTGACCTGAGGACTGACTTCTCTTTGACAGCTCTAAGAATAGTCTCTCCTTGTAATAATACCCGTAGACCGCTCAAAAGCTCCTGAGGAATGTTGCTTACCATATAAGTGTGGGATTCACAAATGTTAGTTGAAATAATTAAACCTAAAACAATCACCAGTTTGGGTCAAAATTCTGTGTATGGATTTAAGTGGACAAACATATTGACAATCATTGTGACTGCAATTCTTGAAAGTTTGATTCAATGTGGTAATCTAAGAGCTTCAGTATGATTTCCTAAAGTTGCAAATGACTCTGGATGAACACCAAGAATTAAGCATCAAAAGATTTTGATAACAAGTCCAAACTGATTTGAAATGCCTGTATGATTCCAAAATGGATTTGGTCCAGGTATGGTCAATCTAAGTTAAAGCTGTCTATTCCGGAACCAAATCCAGTAGATTTCCATCTCAGGACTTATCTCTCACAAAAAGCAAAAATAAATTTTTATTCTTTAGTTTAATTTTCTAATTTACTCAGTTGTTTTAGTTTGTTTGTTTATCGGATTACATCAGGAAAATCAGTAAGGGATCAACTCACTAACAGGGTCATGTCTGAGATGACCACATATGTGTTAAAAGTTAAATCAGTCACGTCTGAGGTGATAAAAAGGTTTTCAAGTCAAAACGATCAGGTCTAAGATGATCAATTGCTCATAATGTAAATTTCTGCAATTAAAGGGATTTTAAAAGTTAAATATTCAAACTGGCAGAAAAGTTAATAAATATGACCTATTCGCACGAATAGACAATGAATATGGACTATTCAACCGAATGGCCCATACGATTGGCCCAGTCGGATGAGTAAGGGCGAATGAATGAGTCAGTCGCACGACTGAGATTCAGTCGGACGACTGAAGAAGGACGATTGAACCAATCGCACGACTGAGTCCCACTCGCACGACTGAAAGGTGCGTATGAGCTCAGTCGCACGATTGAATCTAGGGTTAATATAAATAGAAGGGGAGTCGGTCGCAGAGACTCACCACCTTCAAAATCACCCTGAATCGCACGAATTAACCCAACTCTGCAAAAATTTCAATTGATCGCTAAACCCCCCGTTTCTTGATTACTGACCATCAACATCGACTCTACAGGTAATTTACGATATAGATGCACTCCCCTAACTTTAAATTTGATGAAAAAACCGGTACAATCGGACTCGCAAAGTAACCGAGACTAAAGTAACTAAATAACCTACCTAAATGACTCAAACAAACGAAAGTAACGTTGTTAGGTGGTTTAAGAATGTATTGCGAGTCAAATGAACCAGATAACGATGTCTAAAACTCAAAAATAGTGAAAAAGTAATTTTGAATTGAACAGTCAGTACTTCATGCGAATGGACAGAGTGATGAACTTCAGTCGCACGACTGAAGGGCTCAAACTGCTTAAACGCATGACTGAACCATGCGTATGAAGTTCAGTCGCACGACTGGTGTACGCATGAGGGTATATACGAAGGAGCCTAGTCGCACACTAAGAGGTACGTATGGGATCAGTCGCACGACTGAGTCCCATTCGTACGGTTCAATCGCACGACTGAACCCCTTTCGCACTGTTCATTCGCACGCCTGAACTCAGTCGCACAATGTCAATCGCATGACAAAAAGATTTTCTTCAAGCTTAAGGATTTCATGACTTTCTTAGTCAATGGTACTAATGTTTACTGTCTTTGTGTAATAGATGGCGAGTAGATGGATTATGAGCACAAAGCACAATATATGTGCTCATCAGGACTTAACATCTAGAAACGTTGCTGATTTCTCTGGCATAATCACATTCCTACTGAGATCGAGGATTGCACATGCAATATCTACTCCTTGCACTCCGTATCGATCCATTCAACAAGCCTTCTGGGAAGGGGCTACAGTTGATAGATCGTCTGAGCCTCATTGCATCAGAAGTACCATGTTTGGAGAGGCTATTACCATTTCAGAGGAGAATCTAAGGATTGTACTACAATTGGGGGATGACGCTGATTTTCCGACTTGATACACCCCCTCAGTGTCAGAGGATGCTTTCTTAGAGCCAAATACTCTGGGGACATCAATTCTGGGGTACTCAACAAGAGTAACCTCTGTCCCCAGTTTAAATATCTTGCACACGTGCTGCTTAAGTGCATGGCTTCCAGAATAGGTGGTTTTGATGAGCTATCTGACCAGATGCAGAACGCGTACATTGCGTTGGTGCTGAACCATCCGTTCAGCTTCTCCAAGATGATCTTCACCTATCTGGTGGAGAACATCGAGGGGAAAGGGAAGGAAGCCTTCTATATGTACCCGAGATTTATGCAGATGATCATAGATTAGAAGCTTCCCTCCCTGCCAAAGGAAAAGGAGGATGCGGTAGTCTTAGAGGTAATGGATGACACTACCCTGGGAAGGATGAAAGTGTACCAGGGAAAGCAAGTGAAGCCTCCTGTCAGGAGATTGTTTGGTCATCTTGCCCGGGATGACTACGTGGTGCCAGCAAAGAGAAAGTGGCGTCACGATGACAGTGACTCTGATGTGGAACAGATAGCTCTACCCACTCATGACTCAGATGATGATGACAGTGGGGATGCTGGAGACGATTTGCCTATTCCACTCAGAGGCACTGTGTCTGATTCTGTACCTCCAGTGTCCGTCACAGCTGGAGAAGTAACCGAGTCAGCGGGATTTCATTAGGATTTTGTTCTTGGCGCGGAGGAGGAGGATGAATCGGATGAGGGGCCACTTACACGAACTGTGGGAAGGAAAGTTGTTCCCACAGAACATGGGTTAAGGGTGGTTGGTGAACACCCGAGAGACTCCGAAGATACTGATACTGACCCAAGCTATGCTCCGGGGTCCACAGGCAGGGTTGGAGGGGGAGCTTCCACCTCAACTGGAACAAGGAGGAAGAGAATGGCTAAACCCCATGGCCAGAAGAAGAAGAAGCGTAGGGTGACCTTCCTCACCACCACATCCACCACAGCCACCACATCCACCACATCCACCCCATCCACCACATCCACCACATCCACCACAGCCACCACATCCACCACATCCACCACATCCACCACATCCACCACATCCACCACATCCACCACATCCACCACATCCACCACAGCCCCCACCATACCTCCCACCACAGCACAGATTCCCTCCACCACCATATCCTTTACTCCCATATCACCTCCACCATTATATAGACCTATCTTCACTACAGCCACCTCCACCACCACGTCACACAATCAATACCCTCAGCCCATCCCTCACATACTTATAGATCTCCTCTACCTCCAATCGGGGTAGAGGAACAGTTGTCAGCGCTTAATAGAATGGTGATGCGCTTACTGGCTGCTAATTAGGAAAGGGCAGCTCAGATCCACTAGCTTACTGACCTGACTGCTGCACAATCTCACCAAATTTCAGAGCAGGCTCGAGTAATTGAGGAGCAGGCCCAGTAGTTGGCTGCTCAGAGCACCAAGATAGACCAACTCCAAGCTCAAAGTGTCACATCAAGCAAGCAAATAGAGGAGCTGGAGAAGGCAAGGAAGATTATCCTGTTAAAACTGAAAGGATCTAAAGAGGAGCCATTGAAGATCGGGGAAGGAGACAGAGATGATGATGAAGATAATGATGAGGATGATGAGAGTGATACTGAGGAGTATGAGGATACAGAAAGAGATAGGACAGAGGAGAAGGAAGATGATGAAGAAGCAGAAGGAGGGGATACACCTGCATCGGCCACTACTACAGGTCAAGAGAAAAGGACAAAGAACAGACAAGATCAATCAGCTTCTACCTCTACTCCTCCAAGTGATGAAACAATGATACAAGATAAAAGTAAAGATGAGATGTTTATGTATTTATCTTCTTTTGTATTTGAATCCTGTAATTGAACACAATGTATTTAATGTTTATATTACTTAAATGCCTTTCTGATTGATTAATTACTAATGATTTATGTGTGGAATGTTTAAATCAAACAGATCAAAATTACCAAAGAGATGAGTTTGATGTTGCTCCCCTTCAGCAGGTTAAGTCTCAGCTAACAATGATTCTTGATCTGCAAGGAATTGTCAGGAGGTCAGTGAATTATACCCCTGAAGAAGGGGAAATAATTCATGACCTATCAAATGAGCAACTCGCAGAGCTTTTCGAGCTAAATCCAGATGAGATAGTAAAAGATGCTCCGACATGTGTTTCGACAAGTGACGAAGAGCTCAATGATGTTGATGATGTAGAGATCGAAGATGTCACTACCGAGGAGTACCCTCAGTACGCTGACAATGAGGGTAATGTGGTCCCCAATCTGGGTGAATCTCTTGTCAGCGATACTATTGCGGTGTTGAACTATATGGAGCAAGAAACAGAGAAAGCAGAAGACACAAACCAAGGATCAAATGATGATGTCGACATTCGAAAGGCTGAGTGGGCTGCATGTTTTGAAGAAATTAGAGTCCAACATACTACACCAAAGAAGGATTCCTACACCAAACTCTATAGAGTCAAGAAACATCACAAGGTGTCAGGAAGGATCATAGCATGGGCGTATTTTGAGGATCTTAACGTATATGCAGTTAATAGAGAACAGGGCATAGAGTACTTCAGATTCCCACATGATCTGAAGACTCTACCAGGTTTTGAGCTCAACCAGCTGGCCAAACTAAAGCTTTTGTATGCTGACCCGAGGAAGATGTCAGGCTGGTTTGAGGCTGCCCTAAAGAAGGAGTACCACACTAGATGGGTTAACTTCAGGCCTCAACAGCCTACTAGGTATATCAGAAGGTCTGAGGTTGATGCCATTACTGGCAAGCCTAAGATAGTGTTGAAGTGGAATCCTCCACGCACAATGTCAAGAATCCCACTCAGGAAATGCCACAGGATTTCACTCCACATTTTAAGTGGTGGTACTATGATTGGAGAACAGCTGAAGCGGTCATAGTCTTAAGCAAAGAGGGACAAATGGCTACTATCAGGGTATTCGACCCGATGTGGCTTACAAACTTGTCGAAAAGTGATGTCTATACGCTATACAAGTGGCCACTATTCTATGATACGCAAGATATTGTACAAGCCCTCCAGTTCCAGAACGTTATACGACTCTCTTCGTGTTAAGATTCATACGGGAGTCACAAAAGAGGAGAAGTACAAGAAATACAAGGAGGTTATGCAGAAAACAAGAGATTAGAGAGATCTAGGTCCAAGGGGGAGTTTGTTGATACATGTATGTCCCTAGATCATGATATGAAATGTAATAGATCTTGTTTGTCTGATTCTGATATGTAATTTGATATGATGATATTGGTTGTTTGTGATTTGTAATGACTAATATTTCATTAATGACTTGATATTAAATTGATTAATTAGGTTTGTGGTTGTTAGAATTGTTACACATAATGTTTATTAGTTAATACATTCAAACTTAACTTAATGAAGTTCTCATGCGAATGGCTCATGTGAATGAACCATAAGCATGAATAACTTCATACGAATGACTCAGCCGCACGACTGAACCAGGAGACTGATCAGTCGTATGATTGTAACATAAGATTGGCTCAGTTGCACGACTGAACACTTAGTCGTGCGGATGAATCAACCGCATGGTTCAATCACACGACTGAACCATACTAATGGTTCAGTCGCACGATTGAATAATACCAACCTATAAATACAACCCATTCGTGAAAAATAAGAGCTTTTGATTAATTACGATTCCAGACGTACCCTAGCCATCCAGAAGCCTCCCAATTCGTTCTCCAAGTTCATAGAACACATTAGATCGATTCCCAATCGATTTCTAACGTTAGTTTCAATTCTTGATTGATTCTTCGTGTGTTCTCACTGATTGGATCGCCAATCAAATAGGATTCCACACTATTTTATCTGGTTTACATGCTAATCTCCAGGTATTTCGTTCAAATACCAGGTCCTAACAGAACTCAAATAGACCTTGATGTGTTCTAAATGCTATTTTGTGAATGTCATAAGGATGCATTTTAATCTGATGTTAACAAGACCTAAGTTCTAGTTAGTAAACACCTCAACACCCCCAATTCCTCTAATAATTCTTCAGTTATTGGAATTAGAAATCTATTTTTAACTGTACTATTATTTAACTTTGATAATCAAAACATAACCTCTAGGTATCATCTTTCTTTTTAACTAATACGACAAGTGAGGCAAAAGAGCTAGACAATGTCTCTAATAATCCTCATGTCTTTCATTTCTTGAACCAATTTTTGATAATATACTTGTGCCCCATAGGATACCTATAAGCTTTTTGGTTCAGTGCAGCCTTATCATCAACTAGTTGAATTTTATGGTCACAAGGTCTTGTAGGAGGAAGACAACATCAAACTCCTTCAATAAGGCAGTGACTTGATCATCAAGTAGCTCATTAGAGACCTGAGAATGATGTTGAGAAACTCCTTCCTGAGTCTAAATACTAAATAGTTAGAAATGATTTAATGTGTTATTAGTATCTAAAAAGGTAGTTAATTTTTCAGTTGGGCATAAAAACATTCCTTTGTTGCTTGCACCCTTGAGTTAAAGGTTTTATTATAAATAGAGAATTGCATTGTGAGAGACTTGAAGTTCCAAATGATATCATCAAGGGTTTGTAGCAATTGGATACTAAGAACTATATAATAGTTTCAAAGGGAAGTAAGAGTACATCAACTCTAAACCATACTCCTTGCATGACCTATTGAAAGTCTTGGAATAAAGTAGCACAAGGTAACTTACTATCATTAGCTATAGTGACAGACATAGAAGGTACTGGTTTGGTTGGGCAATGCATCTTAGATGCCAATGTTGCATCTGGAAAATTACGAGTAGAGCCAAAATCGTAAAATTTGCAACTTTTTGGTAGTAATAGCGCCAATAACCTTCATTCTAGAATAAGAGAGAACCCCATAAGATCATGAATGGAGATAAGAGGGTCCACTTGTAACTCCTGAATTTCAGCTGATTTTGAGGAACTTTCAGTCTCCATATCAACATTTGATTCAATTTGGGAACATACAATTGCTTGAATTCGCAATTATGAGTAGGAGTGTACTTTTGAAAGCACCAAAACACTCACCCTTAGCTCTTTTCTCTTTAGCCTCCTTTGTAGAAACTCTTCTTATAGTTTGATCATTTGTTAGGTGAGGGAGTAGGTAGTAGAGAAAGTGTGGCTGTAGGGGTGGGGTTACTAGCATTGATTTTGAATGAAGAATTAGAAGAGTTAACAACTACATTAGAAGTAGGTAGAATGATTGAAGGTTTCATGGAATCTTTTCCATCAAAAAGAGTGTTGTAAGGTTTCATATAAGGCTGATGCAATCTAAATCAACCAAAGTCTATCCTGCATGCATACACAGAAGTACCAAGTAGAATGCTTCAGAAGTTTCACACTATGCCTTAGAAAATATTCTGTGTGAATTCTTCCGAAGCAAAGACTAACATCTTCCGAAGCCAACATGAAGTCTTCTGAAGATTCAAAGACAAAGTCTTCCGAAGCCAACACATGAAGACAGATTTCTTCCAAAGACTTTTTATTACATGCTTTATTTGATGTACCTTTTACCATAAAGCTGAACCACCTTTCCGCTACAACTCGACTCACCAACTTTCACAAGTTGGTGAAAGGTCCATGCTTTTGGTAACTGTAAATTGAGATCTTGAGTCTGCTTCTTTCTACTTTATGTACTTTTATCCTTTTTGTAATATATTATGATGTGTGCTATGGTATGTCATAGTCACTAGTCAAAAGGCAATTTGCCTGTTGACTCTACATTGATTTTGTTGTTGTCTAGATCATGTATTCAGCTGGCCTTTAAAGTATGGCCGGCTGTAGGATGTAGTATAAGTATTTAAGGTATTTGTAACTTATCTTATGCTTGTACACTTGCAAAAGAACTTAAGAGAAATATACAACATCCTTGAAAACCAATATACTTGTGTTTTTTTTCTATTTTTGTTCTGTCTCATATTTGCTATCGTTCAAAGTGTCAATCTTGTGTTACTAGTTCTTTATTTGATCTGTTAAGTATTCTAACTCACCCTCCTCATTGAGTGTTGTGTTGTAAGGGACCATCCCTTAAACAGTCCTGTAATTAGTCAGAGAATTCCAGGCTATTGATTGTAAGATCTCACCATCTTAATATTCCTCACACACATAAAGTACTTAACATCTCAAATAGTAGGTATCACTAAAGCTGATATGGAAACTGGAGTCATGACAAAGTCCCAACTGATCACTCCTAAAGACTTTAACACTTGGTACCAAAGAATGGTAGGTTTTATCAAATCACAAGACTCTAGGTATGGGAATCTGTTGTCTCAGGACCTTACATACCAAATACCTCTTCACTTGTTGGAGGTGGTATGATTCCAAAGGCTATGGTTGATTACTCTGATGAAGACATGAAGAGAGTAAAGATTGATCAGAAGACCATGACAACCCTTCAAACTACTCTTTCAAACTCTGTATATAGAGGTTCCAAGAAATGCAAAATTGCTAAACATTTATGGGAAGCACTGAAACTAATGTATGAGGGGTCTACTGAAGCTAAGGAGAACAAGAAGGATCTCCTGAAGCAATAGTTTGAAAACCTCACCTTTAAAATAGGTGAAACCATGACTCAACAATACTATAGGTATGTTAAAATTGTGGACACTCTAGTGGATGTTGGAATGACTTTTTAAAATAGGGACATTGTAAGGAAGTTGATGTCTTCTCTTTCTAGGCAATGGATATATTATTGTGTTATTATCAAGAGGACTGAGAACCTTAAGACTCTTACTCTAACTGAGTTGTATGGTATTCTCAGTGGATGCCAGATGGAAATTAACATGCAAGGTTTATCTGGTAACTCCAACAATCAAATGAGTTCAGCCCTGTATATGATTCAAAGGGATAGCATAGAACCTCAACATCATATTATATGCTACCCTGACAACTCACAAAAGGGTTCTTTCATCACCTTCCCAGAGACACCAAGAGAAAGCTACACTCAAGGAAACCCATTCCAAGAGACAACTCATAAAAGTGTCTTTTGATGAAAGCATATGAAACTTTCTATTCACCCTTGAAGACCTAGATAGTATCCATCCAGATGATCTAGAGTACATGGAAACAGTCCAACAAATGGTTCTTCTCACTCATAGAGCCAAAAAGTTTTACAAGAGGACAATAAGGAAGTTTCCAAGCAATGAAGCCAGTGGATTGTTTAGGCTGGACAAAAGCAAAGTCAAATGTTACAACTATTACCAAATAGGCCACTTTGCACGGGAGTGCAAGGCACCAAGGACAAATAGTGGCCAAGCACAAACCAGACAAAACTACACTGAGAAAACCACCCAGAATAAGAAGCCAAAGCAGTAAGCTACAGTTGTTGTTAAAGAAGGAGGCTTTGACCAGAGCTTTTAGATGGAAGATGCATCTGCAAACTAAGCAGTGATAACTGATCATGATGAAGCAAAGGTATTAAAACATCTCTATACACCTGAATGTATTGCTAAAGTTAATAAACATAGGTCCTAAGACTTAGAGATGAGATTTGATTTTGAGTCCTTGAATATCTTAAAATCTGATTTTAAAAGAGCTAAAAATGATTATATGTTAAGGATAGAAGACTTAGAGAAAACCATTTCAACTCTTAAACAAAAGCACACAAATTACGTGACTCAAATCAAAGGATCTCATAACTAGTTGACTTAGTGCCAAGCTAAGCTTGTGACCAGCAAAGCCAAGGCAAAAAATATGCTCTTGAAGAAGAAACCTTCAAGAACATTATATCCTTATCCTTACATGCAAAAAGTTTGTTACCAAAATAGGGACTGGGATCTTGTGAGACAGCTCCTCCACACATCATCTTATCCGTAACATCTCCTAGGTGTGGAACTTATGAAGATGAGCTTCCTCTTATAGACCCCTTGACTAAAGAGGATGCAGAAGTTGCGGGGAAGTCTTTTCCATCTAGGATAGCGTATTCGTGCTGGTTAGACGTCAGCCATGAAATCCATCACTATACCGAGCAAAACATGGGCATTCACATCTCGGTCAAAGGGAACTATGTGCCATTCTCTCGTGAATTGCCTTCAGCAAGGTATGGCATTCAGGGTGTAAAACCGTAGTGGTTTCAAGGGAAATGCATAAGAATGGCAGGCTCGACTTTATTTATGGTCAAAAATAAAATAATGAATGAATTTTACAATCGTTTGAAAGTAACAACAAAGAAGGATTTTCTGCTTTGTAGTGGAGAATACCTTTGAGAAGAGTGAAGAAGAGGATTCTGAGAAGAGTAAAAAGAATAGGATGACTAAGTCTATGAGAAAGAACTTGATAAGAAAGAGCAACAGAAAAACAAGGAAGGCTCAAGAGATCAAGACCACTTTCAACTCTAAGCAGAAACAAGTCTTTATATTTGCGGGATTTGAAGTGGTAAGGCTGAAGATACTAACTTGAACTCTAGTACTAGGAGTTCTAGTTTAGCATCAACTCATCTCACAACAAGAAGAAGGCTGATAAGTTATGTACCACTGTTGCACAAATCGAACCATCCAACTCTAAAGGAAGTTCTCACCCTAAAAGGACTTCCACTTCATCTACAAAGATAAAAGTGGAGAAGGAAAGTGATCATGTTCAGCCTTGTTAACAGAAGAAGGCTCTTAGGAAGAAGAAAATGGAATGTGTTATATGTGAGAGTACCTCTCATCTTGCTAAAGATTATCATTACAATCCAAAAGGCACTCCCCATATGACCCAGAAAGAGAATTCTAAGAGTTTCATGAAAACGAAAGTTTCGGAAGGAAAAACTTCTCCTTTCGAACGTTCCAAAATAAAGATGAAGGCAAGTGGAAGATTGCCTTCAAAAGAAAATTTGGTCTCGGAAGAAGGGAATACTTCCGAAGCACTAAAGCCTGCTGTAGTGCTAGCAATATTTTTCGAAGGTCTAGTCATCAAAATTTCCGAAGTATTGAAGGTCAAGTCTAAGCTTCCAAGGTGCTGTGGAAGACAAAGAAAGACCAATGACTAGAATTTCTTCATCAACATCGACAAAAGATCCTCAAAACATGACTATCGGTTCTATTACTGTTGCATTACCTTCAACTTCTTTTAATGAACCCAAGACAAATAAGGCTTGGGTTTGAAAATGTAACTAACCATCTCTCTTATGCAGGAACAACTAAAAACAAAATAGAATGTATGGGTCATTGATAGTGGCTGTTCCAGGAACTTGACAAGCAATAGGTCACGTAAGGATTAAATGTAAAGGCTGATGCAACTCAAACACTCTAAGTGTGAAATCTTCCGAAGCCAAGACCAATATCTTCTGAAGCCAAAGATGAAGTCTTCTGAAACTTCAAAGACAAAGTCTTCTGAAACCAACAATAGAAGACAGATTTTTTTGAAGACTTTTAGTATACATGCTTTATTTGATGTACTTTACATAAAGTTGGACCTCTTTCTACTGCAACTCTGTAAAGTCACCAACTTACATAAGTTGGTGAAAAAGTCCATGCTTTTAGTAACTGTACATTGAGGTCTTGAGTATGTAACTTTCTACTTTATGCACTTTATCATTTTTTCAATATATTAGGATGTGAGTTATGGCATGTCATAGTCACTAGTCAAAAGGCAATCTGCCTTTTGACTCTACAATTGATTTTGTTTGTGTCTAGTCAATTGTATCTAGATGACCTTCAATGTATGGCCGTCTGTAGGATGTAGTATATGTATCTCAAGTACTTGTAACTTTCCATTATGCTTTGTAACATTTGTAATAGAACTTGAGAAAGCAATATACTATAATCTTGAAAACCAACTCCTTGTGTGTTTTGCTATCTTGTTCTATCTCATATTTACTTGTGTTCTTAGTATCATTACAAGAGGTTAACCAGTTTCACTGTTTGATCAGTTAAGTGTTCTTAGCAACTCTCCTCTTTGTGTTGTTTTGTTGTAAGTGCATACCCTTCACCGTTCCTGCATTTGGTATCAGAGCATTCCAGGCTCTTCATATAAGATCTCACCATCTTAAAATCCCTCACACACACAAAATGCTTAACTTATCAAATGGCAGCCATTTCCAAATCTGATATGGAAACTAGAACCATGACAAAGTCCCCACTGAGCACTCTTGATGACTTTGACACTTGGTGCTAAAGAATGGAAGGTTTCATCAGGTCTCTAGACTCAAGAATATGGGAGTCTATTGAGAATGGACCTTACATACCAAGCACCTCTTCTACTACTGGTGGTGGTATGATCCCCAAGGCTGTGGCTGACTACTCAGATGAAGATAGAAAGAGAGTAGAGATTGACCAGAAGGCCATGACAGCCCTTCAGATTGCTCTTACAAACTCTATATACAAAGGTTTCAAGAAATGCAAAACAGCTAAGTAGTTGTGGCATGCATTAAAACTGATGTATAGGGTTCCTCTGAAGCTAAGGAGAACAAGAAGGATCTCCTGAAGCAGCAGTTTGAAAATTTCACCTTCAAAGCAGGTGAAACCATGACTCAACAATACTTCAGGTATGTTGAGATTGTGGATACCCTAGTGGATGGTGGAGTTGCTCTTGAAAATAGAGACATTGTAAGGAAGTTCATGTTCTCACTTCCTAGGCAATGGTCATACTAGTCTGTGATTATCAAGAGAACTGAGAACCTGAAAACTCTCACTCTGACAGAGTTGTATGGGATTCTCAATGGATACCATTTGGAGATTAACATGCAAGGTTCATCTAGAAACTACAACAATCAAATGGGTTCAGCCCTTCATGTGGTTGAAAAGGATAGCATAGAACCCCAACATCATCTCATATGCTACCCTAACAACTCACAAAAGGGTACTTTCATCACCTTCCCTGAGACACGAAGGGAGAACTACACTCAAGGAAGCCCATTCGAAGAGACAAGTTCTTTTCAAGCCTTTGTGTCCTCTGATGAAAGTTATGGAAACTTTCTCTTCACCCTTGAAGACCAGGACTGTATCCATCCAGATGATCTGGAGTACATGGAGATAGTCCAGCAGATGGCTCTTCTCAGTCATAGAGCCAAGAAGTTCTATAAGTGGACTAGAAGGAAGTTCCCCAGCAATGCAACTAGTGGAATGGTTAGAATGGACAAAAGCAAAGTCAAGTGTTACAACTGTAACTTGATGGGCCACTTTGCCAGGGAGTGCAAGGCACCAAGAACAAATGATGTCCAAGCATAATCCAGACAAAACTACACTGACAAAGTCACCCAGAATGAGAAGCCAAGGCAGCAAGCTGCAGTTGCTATTGAAGAATGAGGCTTTGTCTGGAGCTTTCAGGTGGAAGATGCCTCTCCAAACCAAGCACTGATGGCAGATCATGATGAAGCCAAGGTAATGGAACATCTCTGTACGCATGAATGCATTGCTAAAGTAAACAAATATAGGTCCTACAACTTAGAAATGAGATCTGATCTTGAGTCCTTGAATATCTTAAAAGCTGATTTTAGACAGATTGAAAGTGATTATAAACTAAAGATAGAGGACATAGAGAAAACCATTTCAGTTCTAAAACATGAGCATACAAATTATAGGACCCAGATTAAGGATCTTATAACTAAGTTGATTGAGTGCCAGGCTGAGCTTGTGATCAACAAAGCCAGAGCAGAAAAGTGTGTTCTTGAAGAAGAGACATTCAATAACATGATATCCTCATCCCTGCACAACAAGGTGTGCTATTAAAACAAGCAGGGACTGAGATCTAATGAGATAGCTCCTCCAGACATAATCTTGTCTGTAAGATTACCCAAGTATGGAACTTGTGAAAATGAGTTTCCTCTCATAGACCCCTTGAGTGAAAATGTCACACCCCAACCTTGACGGCGGAATCGTCAAGGTGTGAGGGTTAAGATCATTCACAACCACATACGCTATTAATATTCCCAAATATATACTAATCATAAGTTCCAAATGTAACATTACAATTATAAGTCTCATACAAGCAAAAATCAACATGCATAAAGAGTAAATTTCAAGTTCATCCATTTATTTGTCTAGGTTCATTCGTAGGTGTGAATAATCTTCAAAAGTGGCAATCAAACTTGCGCGTTTCCTAAAACATGTTAAAAATAAAAGGTCAACATAATGTTGGTGAGATTTCCATAGTTTTCAATACATAAGTATATAAAAGATGGCAATTCATGTCATAAGTTAGAGAACAAAGTAACTAGGGATATAAGACAGATGCACAATCAAACCTTGACAGTTTTACAAGTTTCAACGTTTACAAGTTTATAAGATTAGCCAAGTGTACTTGGATTAACCAAGCAGGCTTGTCAGGCCTATAGATCTATGACATCGCTAGGCTAGCAATACTTAATGATTGTACATGTAATTGTCAATACATGCTAATTACTAAGATCAACTAACCACAACACACAAGTGAATTACCATAAGTTTACAAGAATCAAACGTTTTACAAGTGCAATGATTATAAGGTAACATGTTTCACCCCAAAGTGTGAAAATATGAAAAAGGGGTATAGAAATACTCACATGATCAAATAAGTATAGAATGACGATTAATAAGAAATATAAACGTCGTTTCAATGTAGTCCTTCACAATGCACCTAAAATGTATATATATATATATATATATATATATTATATATATTTACAAGGTTAAAGTTATTTGTAATGAGTTTAACGATTCAATGAGGACTAGGGCTTTAAGTGGATTTTGGTATTTAGGGGTTTTATTAATTAAAAAATGAACTATACAAGTTAAAAATTTTCGTATAAGAAAAATGTAGGAAAACCATTTGTAATACAGTTTAGTTACAAGGTGCACTATCATTTGTAACTTTTTAAAAATAACCCCATTTTAAACAATATATGATTAGATATTATTTAAATAAATAAGGATTCAGTGAGTTAAAACAATAAGTCCATTTTATAAGGAAATCCAAAATATATTATTTGAATAAATAACGATTTAGTAAGTAAAAACAATATTCTAAGTCTATTTTTATTAGAAAAATAACCTAAATATATTATTTGAAAAAAGTAATGATTTAGTAAGTTTAAACAATATTTAAAGTCTATTTTATAAGAAAAATTGCCTAAATATATTGTTTGTCTAAAAATATTTAATAAAAGTATTAAAATTATTTATGAAATAAATTTGCAGGAAAATAATATAATGTCAAAAAAATAATAGATTTACAAACTGATTTTTTATAATTAAAAAAAACTAGATTCAATTTGAAGGCTTAAAAGCCTTAAAAACAAACCATGGGGTCCCCCGGATTCGAACAAGGGACCTATTGTTTAGAATCCTTTCATGTTACCGCTGGACCAAGGCTCTCAGCTGCGGTATAACTTGGTTCCAAATTGTTTTAAGCTAAATCAATAAAACGTCCCCAAATCCAAGAACCCAAATTTTGATTATGTCAAATTGAAGTATCAAATGATGTTATTAACCAAATCACTGTTAGGGGTTTCATTCATCAGGTAAAAACGAACATGTATGTATGTTTAATTACCCAATAGTTGTTTGATTTCAATAACACGACTCGAAGAACAACTGCGACCAACGTGGAACTTGATTGTTGAACAAATGATGATTATAAACCAATTCGTTGCACATGTAGTTTCTAATGAACTCAAGGACGAAAAACCCTCTGTTAATTCGAGTTATAAGCTTTGATGGCGGTGTTCGTATTGTGGTAGGTCACGATGGGAGTGGGTAGCCAAGTTTGGTGTTGATGTTTGTTTCAGATGAAATTGAGGGTTGTGTTTGATTAGAGGTAGATAGAAGTTCGATATGGTGGAATTAATTGCATTAAGTGTTCAAGGCTCGAACGGTTATGTGAAATGATTATAGTTCGGTTACACATTTGATTCGACTCGTAACCGGTGTTTAACCACAATTGAAGTGTGCCTTTAGTTTGAAACATGTATACGAACCATTTTAGAGCGGTTTGGTGATTAATTTTTGTACCAATAAGCCCGTTTGCGGTCGCCGGAGAGTCGCCGGACATGTGGCCGGAAAAACAGGTGGTGGGGGGGGGGGAGAATGGATTGTAATTTTCAAAATTACACTTTCAGTTCTTGTGGTTTAATTTGTTATTATTTCATGTTAAAAACTTTCTTTTGGAGTTTCAAAATTGGCATTATAACCCCCTAAACTTCTTTTAACCTTTTAAAGTTTAATAAATTTTGCAAGTTGTTATTATCATAATAATAATATTATTATATTTTTTCTTAGTTATTATTAGTATTATTATTAGTAATATTATTATTTTCTGTTATTATATTCAATTAAATAAATTATTAACTTTCTAATTAGTAATGATATAAGCAACCCAAAAGTTTCATAGATGACAGTAAAGGTCCTTACAATAATAAGCAATGCTAACCTCTAAAGTAATCAAAATTACATGATGTTACAGAAGACGATGAAGAAGTGATAGTGAAGATTTCCTCTGAGAAGAGTGAAGAAGAGGATTCTCAGAAGGGTCACTATCCTTCTGAGGAGAAGAAGAAGATTGTGATGACCAAGTCTATGAGGAAGAACTTGATCAGTAAGAGCAAGAGAAAAGCTAGGAAGGCTCAAAAGATCAAGGCCACTTTTGATTCTAGGCAGAAACAAGTTTTTATCTCTGCAGAGTTTGAAGTGGTGAAGACTGAAGACATCAACCTAAACTCTTCATCAAGGAGTTATGGTTCATGTTCAAATCATCTCAGCACCAAGAAGAAGGCTGATCTATTGTGTACCACTGTTACACAACCTAGACCATCCAACTCCAAGAACAGTTCTCAGCCGAAAAGGACTGTCTCAGCATCTGCAAAGATGATGGTGAAGAAGGGATGTGATCAAAATCAGTCTTGTTCTCTGAAGAAGGCTCTCATGCAGAAGAAAATGGAATGTGTTATGTGTGAAAGTACTTCTCATCTTTCTAAGGATTGTCCATACAATCCAAGAGGTACTTTTCATATGACTAGGAAAAGACTTCCAAGAATTCCACGAAAATTTCAGCTTTAGAAGGAAAGTCTGTTTCCTTCGGAAGCTCCAAAACAAAGAAGAAGGCAAGTGGAAAATTGCCTTCGGAAGAAAATTTGGTCTCGAAAGAAAAGGAACACTTCCGAAGCACTGAAGTCTACTGCAGTGTTTGTAGAATCTTTCGATGGTCCAGTCATCAAAACTTCCAAAGTCTCAAAAGCTTCCAAAGCGTTGGAGGTCAAGTCCAAACTTCCAAAGGTGGTGTGGAAGTCAAAGAAAGACCAAGTGCTGAAAGTTCATCAGCAATAGCTCAAGATCCTCAAAGCACAATTACAGGATCTATTACTGTTGTATTATCTTCTACTTCTTTTAATGAGCCCAAGACAAATAAGGCTTGGGTTTCCAAATGTAACTAATCATTTTCTTTGTCCAAGAATAGCTCAAGACAAACAATAATGTCTGGATCATTGACAGTGGCTGTTCCACGTACATGACAGGCAATAGGTCACTACTCCAAAACTTTGAAAGGATTGATGGAGGGCCAGTTGCTTTTGGAGGAGATGAAGATTGTTACATTTCTAGAAGGAACAAGGTCACAAATGGTAAGCTCAGCATTGAGAAGGTAAACTTCTTCAAGGAGCTTGGGTACAATCTTCTGAGTGTATCGTAATTTTGTGATTAGAGTCATAACATGCTCTTTACAGAGCATGAGTGCATTGTTCTCAAGCTCGGGATGGTCATTCCTGATGAGCATATTCTGCTTAGAGCCCCTAGGAAAAGGAACATGTACAAGATGGACTTGCAAGAAACATCTACCTCCGGAGAAGTTTCATGCTTTCTATCTAAAGCAAATAGTGATAAATCCTTCCTATGGCATAAAAGAATGTGCCATGTAAAATTTAAGAATATGAATAAACTGATTAAGAATGATTTGGTAACTAGAATGCCAAAGAAAGAGTTTACAAGTGATGATCATTGTGTTGCATGCCTGAAAAGGAAGCAGTATAAGGTATCTCATAAGCCTAAGGAAAGACACTCCATCATTACACACCTACACTTGTTACATATGGATATCTATGGCCCCACCAGTGTAATGAGTCTAGGAAGGAGATCATATTATTTAGTGATCACAGATGACTTTACAAGATTCACTTGGTCTTTTTCCTTAGAACTAAGGATGAGACTTCGGAGATTTTGAAGAATTTCATCTTAATGATAAGAATCGATCTGATCACAAGGTTAAAACCATAAGATGTGATCATGGAACTGATTTCAAGAACCAAATCCTTGATTCATTTTGTGATGAAAGGGGTATTACAAGACAATACAGTGCTCCCAGGACTTCTTAGCAAAATGGTGTTGCTGAGAGGAGAAACACGACACTGATTAAAGCTGCAAGAACCATGTTGTCTGACTCTAAGCTGCCCATCACCTTCTGGGCAGAGGCAGTCAACACTGCTTGCTATGTGCAGAACAGAGTTTTAGTGTTTGACTCATGTCAAGACTCCTTATTAACTTTGGCACAAGAGGAAACCTTTCTTTGGTTTTCTCAGGTCATTTGGATGCCCTTGTACCATCTTGAATACCAAAGATCAAATTGCCAAATTTTGCTGGGAAATCAGATAATGGACACTTTATTGGATACTCTTCCCAAACTAAGGCATATAGAGTATACAATCTCAGAACTATAACTGTTAAGGAGTCAGCCAATGTGACTTTCAATGAACACACACTCTGTGTGGCTAGTTCTGGTCCTGATTGGCTATTTGATCTTGATTTAGTTACAAACTATTTTAACAAATCTGGTAAGACTGTTTCAGGATCTGTAGAAATCTTACCTATAGGTGATCTTGACCCAAGATTTGAGCTAAGAACACCTTCAAGTAACACATCTTCAGCTCCAGTTCTAACTACTTCTGCAAATGAAGTTTCTAATGGCACCACAATGACAAATTCAGCTGATACATCTGGGATGCCTGCAAATTCCAGCTTAGAGGCCCCACAACCAGATAAAGACACTTCAAATGTAGAAGAACATGATGGTGGTGGTGACAGTGATCAGAAATTTCTTGATGCTGCTAACCACTCCATAGATAATAACATTAATGATGTCACACACTCATTGGATCAAGTTTCTCTTGATAAGTGCGCTGAAGTGGTGGGAGAAACATCAATGCGAGATCTAAATTTCTCTAATTTAGATCTCTCTTAGCAACTTGTTGTGATCCCTCAGCTAAGGATCCACAAGTCTCACCCTACCACAAACATCATTGGAGATGTTGACATAGGGGTAAGAACAAGAGGACAAACCCATGAAGCAAGTGTTTGTCTTCACTCTTATTTCTTGTCCCAGATAGAGCCAAAGAAAATTGATGAGGCCCTAAAGGATGGAAGTTGGGTTGAAGCTATCCAAGAAGAGCTACTTTAATTCAAAAGGCAGAAAGTTTGGAACCTGTGTCCTCTTTCTCATGAGAAGACTACTATAGAAACCAAATGGGTGTTAGGAATAAGAAAGATAATAGAGGCATTTCATAAAAAACAAAGGTAGACTAGTTGTTCAAGGATACACACAAAAAGAAGGTATTGACTACACTGATGTCTTTGCTCCTGTAGCAAGACTAGAGGCTGTTAGGATATTCTTGGCATTTGTTGCATCCAAGAACTTCAAGGTCTATCAACTTGATGTCAAGTGTTCTTTTCTTTATAGGGTGATTGATGAAGAGGTGTATGTCAAACAACCACCTGGTTTTGCAGATCCTAATAATCCTGATTATGTTTGCAAGCTTGACAAAGCTCTTTATGGGCCGCATCAGGCACCAAGGAAGTGGTATGAGACTCGATTTCAGTATCTCTGCAAGCATGGATACAGAAGGGGTACTATAGATGGAACCCTCTTCATCAAAGGACAGGGAAATGACTTAATGCAGTTCAAGTATATGTAGATGACATCATCTTTAGTTCAACTAATCCAAAGCTCTACCAAGACTTTGAGAAGCTGATGAAGGATATATTTGAAATGGGTGCCATGGAGGAACTCAATTTCTTTCTGGGAATTCAAGTGAAGCAAGTTGAAGATGGCATCTTCATTAGTCAATCAAAGTATGTTCAATACATACTCAAGAGATTCAACATGACTGATTGTAAGATTGCTAAGACACCCATAGCAAGAAACCACTCTCTTGGACTTGATCTTGAGGGGGAGTGTGTGGATGAACACCTTTACAGGGCTATGATTGGGTCTCTTATGTATCTTTCAGCTAGCAGGCATGATATCATGTTTGCTACATGTGTTTGTGCAAGATATCAAGCCAACCCTAAGATGTCCCACCTTATCACTGTCAAAAGAATTCTAAGATACCTCAAAGGTGCTTCAACACTTGGTCTCTGATATCCTAAGAATTCTGACTTCAATTTGTATGCTTATACAAATAGTGATTATGGTGGTTGCAACATGACAGCAAAGTCTACATCCGGGGGATGTCGGTTTCTTGGTGGAAGGGTTGTCTCATGGCAATGCAAGAAACAAACCTTGTGTCTCTGCATCAACTGCTGAAGCTAAATACATTGCTACTGCAAGCTGTTATGCTCAAGTGCTTTGGATTCAGAATCAGATGCTTGACTATGGATTAAACTTCAAGGAGACTCCCATTTACATAGACAACAACATTGTTATCTCTATTACAGAGAATCTTGTGTAGCACTCAAGGACAAACACATCAACATCAGGTATCATTTAATTAGAGATAATTTTGAAACAAGATTAATTAAACTAGTCAAAGTTCACACAAATGAACAATATGCTGATCTGTTTACAAAGGCTTTTGATGAACTAAGATTTAAGTATCTATATAAGCTATTGGGATGATAAACTTTGAGTAGGTTTTTCTTAAAATTAATTCTCATTATTTCTTAAATCTATGTGTCCTAAGTTGTCTAGTTTATCACCTTCATAAGCTCTTGTTTTCTTTGGATGAAACCCTTTTGAAGACTTTCTTTAGATTTCTAAAAAGTTTTGATCCTTTGGAAGATATGTTTTTATCTTCGGAAGAAACTCATGCCTTCAAAACAATAACTGTCTAAGTAATTTACCTTTAGAAGAAATTCCTAAAATATCTTCCGAAGCTTAACACTTGTCTCAGGCACTTGTATGTTTTCAAGGACCATTTTCTTCCGAAGCAAATTAACTCCTGGAAGCTTTGCTCTTCTAAACAAATCATCCAAGTTTTAATTCTCTTCCGAAGTAAAATTTTCACAACTCTTAGGAAATTCTTCCGAAGTCATGTTAGCTTCGAAAGTTTTTTCATCAAAACTTCTGAAGATAATTTACCTTTGGAAGCCTTCTGATTTCCAAGTAAACAACTTTTTGAGCAAAAGCAATCTACTTTTTCAAAGCTGGGACCCACATCTGGATTTCAAAGTTTATCCTCTTTCATTAACTTTGTCTTAAATCCTTTTCACATATAAACCCAACGGTTGCCCTCTTTCTATCATCTTCATCTTTCACCCAAACCCAAACCCCAAATTTCTCTCTGAAATTACTTTCGTTCATCTTTCTTCATCCTTAAGTCTTCTCAAAATGACCAGCCTTAGCCGTAGAAATGATACAAATTTCTCCATGCAGTTACATAGGCAACACAACGAAGTTGCTCTGTTACACTCTGAGAAAGATCCATATTTCTTAGAGGTTTGCCGTTTCTTAGCTCTATCCAACTACTTTACCTCCCTTACCATTGATCTTACACTATATAAGGATCATCTGCTCAAATTTTGGAAGACCCGCCAAGAGGTCGTAATGGATGGGGAGAAGGCACTGTCTGCCACAGTGCAAGGGAGAACAATCTTCATCACTCTGGCCATCATCAACACACATCTTCAACTAGATGATGAAGATGGTGAGATGTTCTTCAAGAAAGGGAAGGTCTCATCCCAATGGAAATTCCTGCTTCATGTGGTTATCCACAGCTTGTCAAACAAGCATGGTGCATGGGACCAGATTCTTGAGGATCTCTCCTTTATTGTCCATGGGATGATTTAGGGAGTCAAGTTCAGGTACTCTCAGTTTGGTTATACAAATTTGCTTGCAAACTTGGACTCCTTAGAACATTACATGTTCCCTAGATATGTTCAATACATTCTTAACTACGAACTGGGCTCCTAGTTAAGGGGAACATGTAATATTCTTAAACCAGGACAGATGAAGCCCAACATCTTTAAAATCTAGAGAAAGCCCACTGTTGGCTTCTCTGGGATAGAAACAGCCCTTGTCCCAAAAATATTAGAGCTCATTACTCAAGGTGACAACCTAGCAGCAACAGCTATTGTTGAGCCCACACCTTTTACATCCCAACCACCTCAACAACCACAAATCACCCTCACCTACCAAAGAAAACACAAACGAACCTCTACTCAGACTATTCAATCTGTGCAGGTCCCCATATGCTCACCCACACATGAAGAAGTGGACACTGGAGCTCCCACTTCTCCTGAGGAGCAAACCACTCCCATTACTTCAATGATTAGTGCTGAGATTCCTCATGCTCAGCCCGATGAGCTCACAAGCCCAAATGCCTGAAGCCTTCACTCTGAGTCTCAACACTCAAGTGAAAAACCTTGAGGGGACAACTACCATCCCCAACCTTTGGACTTAAACCAACCCATTCCCAACCTGGACTTGTATACTAATAAAGATTTAGGTTCCAGTGAGTACCATGATTCTCTCTTCTTTTACACTACTCAAGAGAGATGAGTGCTCCTGAGTCTCCTATATCTAGCCCACATCAGTCACCCATTATTGAGGTGGACACTTTTGAACCTATTCAAGATGTCCATACAGAAGAGGATCTCACTTTTGCAAGTGATTTCATCATTAAGACTTCAACCATGGCAACTCAACCATTGACACCTCAACTGAGGCTGCTAGTGAGCAGAGGAAATCCAATAGCCAAGAACCTGAAGTTGGTGATAAAAGAGAGAACTTTGGTCCAATCATCTCATCCCCCAATGATTCTTCTAATAATGATGACGGGAATATGAGGCTAAAGGTGCAAAAACTATCACAAACATGCACCTATTTAGTCTCCAAGGTTAGTCATCTTGAATTTCAGGTGACTACCTTGCAAAACAGGGTCAATGATCATCAACTTGAGACTTCTTATCTCAAGGAAAAACTAGCTGGGAGACTTTAAGAGGAGCTCAACCAGGAACACAAGAACCTATGAATGTGATTGACCTAACTCCTAGCTCACCTATGCAAGAGGGTGATGCTATCAAAAAGGGGGAGAAAGTCATTACAGTCACAGTACCTTGGAGTTCTTCAGAGAGTATGGACATTGAGGACTCACCATCCTCATTTGCAATTGTGCATACTCAGCAACTTCCTCAAGTTCACATTAAAGTGGACTCCATAGAATCCTACATACAGAGTCTGTTTGAGGAAGGAATACCAAGGGCTATGTCATCTCCACCAACTTCAAATCATATTATTGGGTGGAGGTATGATGAAAGTAGAAGAGCCCTCATCATTCTTAGAGTTCAAGGACAACAAGAGGTGTTCAATTTTCAGACCTTGAACTTCTATGAAAGTCTGGATCTAGTCAACATGCCACCTGTCAACCAAAGCCAATCAAGACAAGCTGGCTCAAAGAATCCAAGATAGGATCACTATAGAGTTCAGCTTCAGAAGGAGATTAAGGAAATCAGGCAATGCCATTGGTCAACTGGATGTTAAGGCAAACCCTAAGATTAGTTTTATAGGGGAAACATAGACTAAAGGCGTAGTGGCAGAACCTGAGAGCCCTGTCTCATCATCATCAACTGTTGCAGATTTTTGTACCCTTTTTGAGACACCTACCGGTGAAGGTGCATATCAACCTCTCTTTAGCCAGAGCTTGGAAGCTACACCAAGAAATGAAGGCCAAAGCTCTTTCCACCCTGAGTCACAAAGGTCTGTAAGTGACAAAGGAAAAAGAAAAATGACTTCTGAGGAGATTGAGGAGGAGGAGAGAGAGAGGAAAAGAAAGCTAAAGGGAGAAAGTTCCTCTACTAGGTCTGCAAGGCTCATGGAAACTGCTACTAGGACTGCCCCCAGGCCAAACACTTAGGATGATGAGTTGAGGGCAGTCAAGATCAACTACTTGTAAACAAGGAACTATAACATTGATAATGTTATTTCTCTCCCCTTAGATGAATTGAATGAACTGGTTGACATGGAAGTGTTAAATGAGAGAAATGAGGCAGAAGATGCAGAGCTACTGATTCAAATCAAAGAAGAAAGAAGAAAGAAAAGATTGTGCAAGTATGTGCCTACTCTCTCCCCAATTCAAGAAAGTCCTACACAAGAGGTTGTGGTTCAACAAGCACCTCAGGTAGACAAAGAAGAAGATAGGATCAAAATGATCAACTACCTGAGTGCCACAGACCTCTATCAGGATGCTGCATTTCTTCCTTATCCTATGACTATATTGAGTTTGAGGATCTTAAACAACTTTAACTTGAGATAGTCAAGGAAAGAAAGATCACTAAAAGGAAGCTAAGGGAAGAGGCTGCAAAGTCAAGAGCCATAATCCAGAAGAGTATGAAGAAGTCTGCATATAGTAAAAGGATGATGAGTTTCTTGAAGCTGTATGGATTCTTCGGAAGGAGACTTGGCCCTATGTCTCTATCAACTATGGATGAGCATATCAGGGTAATCAAGTAGAATATCAAGAGTGGAGAGCTAATAGACTTACACTCCCCTCCAAGTCAAGTTCCACCTGAAATAGTGGTTAAGGTTGAACAACCTGAGAGAACATAACCTGACCCTCCTATTGAGACTCAGCAAGCTTCATCTTCTGATCCACATCAGGGTCAAACTCCCTCTCCTTTTGAACATGTGAGAGAGGAAGACACAACTGGAAAGGCAAAGAAGATCAATCAGGTGCTGCAGGCAAGTCTTCTCAGTTAAAGGAACAAAAAGAAAGAAAAGGATGGCTTCAAAGCCAAAGCCAAAGAAGAAGAAAGAAGCATCCTTTTTAGAACCTTAGGATGAGTTGGAAAATCTTGAGGATGTGCAACCACAGGATGCTCCATCATCTCCCATTCAAACAACTCTTCTAGCATAAGGAAGACCCATCCTGTCCTAGATATACACCACAAATCCAAAAAGGTGGCATATCTTAAGTGATCAAGGCACTGAGAATGTTTACACATGGAAAGACATGTTCAATCTGCCTCTGCATTATCTATTTGACATGAGAAGACACTTTGAGAGTCTAAGTGATCCTGATCATCTTATGAAGAAAGGGATGGTCATCATCATAATGAGGATTGTTGATATATGAAGTCTTCAAAGTGTTTTGGTAGCATTAGCTTAGGGGGAGTTTCTAAGGATTAAATGTAAAGGTTGATGCAACTTAAACACTCAAAGACTCCTACATGCATGCACAAGTGCACTGAAGAAGAATGCTTCGGAAGTTCATACCAATAACAAAATTATTCTAAGTGTGAAATCTTCCGAAGACAAGACCAATATCTTCCGAAGCCAATGATGAAGTGTTCCAAAACTTTAAAGACAAACTCGTCCGAAGCCAACACTAGAAGACGGATTTCATCCGAGGACTTTTAGTATACATGCCTTATCTGATGTACTTTATATAAAGCTGGACCCCTTTCCGCTGTATCTCTATAAAGTCACCAACTTACATATGTTGGTGAAAAGGTCCATGCTTTTAGTAACTATACATTGAGGTTTTGAGTCTGTAACTTTCTACTTCATGTACTTTATCATTTTTGTAATATATTAGGATGTGAGCTATGGCATGTCATAGTCACTAGTCAAAAGTCAATCTGCCTTTTGACTCTACAATTGATTTTTTTTGTGTCTAGTCAATTGTATCCGGCTAGCCTTCAAAGTATGGCCGGGTGTAGGATGTAGTATATGTATCTCAAGTACTTTAACTTTCTAATATGCTTTGTAACATTTGTAATAGAACTTGAGAAAGCAATATACTGCAATCTTGAAAACCGACTCGTTATGTGTTTTGCGGTCTTGTTCTGTCTCATATTTACTTATGTTCTTAGTATCATTACAAGAGGGTTAACCAGTTTCAGTATTTGATCAGTTAAGTGTTCTTAGCAACTCTCCTCTTTGTGTTGTGTTGTAAGTGCATACCCTTCATTGGTCCTGCATTTGGTATCAAAAGTCATTATAGTCACAGAACGTAGGAGTTCTTCAGAGGGTATGGACATTGAGGACTCACCATCCTCACTTGCAATTGTGCATATTCAGCAACTTCCTCATGTTCACATTGACATGGACTCCATAGACTCCTACATACAGAGTCTGTTTGAGGAACGAATACCAAGGGCTAGTCATTTCCACCAACTTCAAATCACATTATTGGGTGGAGGTATGATGAAAGCAGAAGAGCCCTCATCATTCTAAGAGTTCAAAGACAGCAAGAGGTCTTCAATTTTCAGACCTTGAACTTCTATGAAAGTCTGGATCAAGTCAACATGCCACTTGTCAACCAAAGCCAATCAAGACAAGCTGGCTCAAAGAATCCAAGATAGGATCACTACAGAGTTCATCTTTAGAAGGAGATTAAGGCAACCAGGCAATGCCATCGGTAAACTGGATGTTGAGGCAGACCCTAAGATTAGTTTCATAGGGGAAACCTTGACTGAAGGCCTAGTGGCAGAACTTGAGAGCCCTGTCTCATCATCATCAACTGTTGTAGAGATTCATACCCTTTTTGAGACACCTGCTGGTGAAGGTGCATCTCAACCTCTTTCTAGCTAGAGCTTGGAAGCTACACCAAGCAATAAAGGCCAAAGTTCTCTCCACCCAGAGAGTTCTGTGAGTGACAAAAGGAAAAGAAAAATGAATTTTAAGGAGATTGAGGAGAGAGAGAGGAAAAGGAAGCTAAGGGGAGAACGTTCCTCTACTAGGTCTGCAAGGCTCATGGAAACTGCTATCAGGACTACCCCTAGGCCAAACACTCAGGATGATGAGTTAAGGGTAGTCAGGATGAATTGAATGAACTGGTTGACATAGAAGTGTCAAAGGAGAGAAAGGAGGCAGAAGATGTAGAGCTACTGATTCAAATCAAAGAAGAAAGAAGAAAGAAAAGATTGTACAAGCATGTGCCTACTCTCTCCCCAGTTCAAGAAAAGTCCTGCATAAGAGGATGTGGTTCAACAAGAACCTCAGGTAGATAAAGAAGAAGATAGGATCAAAATGATCAACTACCTAAGTGCCACAGGTCTCTATCAGGCTGCTGCACTTCTTCCCTTATCCTATGACTATATTGAGTTTTATTATCTCAAACAACTTGAACTTGAGATATTCAAGGAAAGAAAGATCACTAAAACAAAGGTAAGGGAAGAGGCTGCAAAGTCAAGAGCCATCATCTAGAAGAGTATGAAGAAAGAAGTCTACAGATAGGCAGATGATGATGAGCTTCTTGAAGCTGTATAGATTCTCAAGAATGAGACTTGTTCCTATGTCTCTCTCCACTATGGATGAGCATATCAGTGTAATCAAGTAGAAGATCAAGAGTGGAGAGCTAATAGACTTACTCTCCCCTCAAAGTCAAGCCCCACCTGAAGTGGAGGTTAAGGTTGAACAACTTGAGACAACATAACCTGAACCTCCTGCTGAGACTCAGCGAGCTTCATCTTCTGATCCATAGCAGGGTGAAACTCCATCTCCTTCTTCTCTTGAATACCAAAGATCAATCATCTAACAACACAATAGAGTTTTTGTGGTTAAGACACATGGTAAGACTGCTTATGAACTTTGGAACAAGAGGAAATGTTTCATTGGTTTTCTCAGGTCATTTGGATGTCCTTGCACCATCTTGAATACTAAAGATCAAGTTAGCAAGTTTGTTGTGAAATCAGACAATGGACACTTCATTGGATACTCTTCCTAAGCTAAGGCTTATAAACTATACAATTTCAGAACAAGAATAGTTAAGGAGTTAGCCAATGTGACCTTCGATGAACACACACCCAGTGTAAATGGTTTTGGTCCTGATTGGCTATTTGATTTTATTTAGTTACCAACTGTTTTAACAAATATTATTAGTATGTTTTAGGATTTACAAATATTTTACCAATAGGTGATCCTGATCCAAGATTTGAGCTAAAAAGACCTTCAAGCTATACAACTTCAGCTCTAGTTGTAACTAATCCTGTAAATGAAATTTTTATCAGCACAACAATGACAAACTCAGCTGATACATCTGAGATGCCTTCAAGTTCCAGCTCAGAGGCTCAAGATAAAGAAACTTCAAATGTGGAAGAAAATAGTGATTGTGATAGTGATTAAGAATTTATAGATGTTGATAACCATCCCATAGAAGACAACATCAATGATGTCACATACTCATTGGATCAAGTATTATTTGATAAGTGTGCGGATGTGGTGGGAGAAACCTCAATGCTAGATCTAAATTTCTCTAATTTGGATCTATCTCAGCAACTTGCTATGATCCCTCAGCTAAGGATTCACAAGTCTCATCCCACCTTAAACATCATTAGAGATGTTGATTCAGTGACAAGAACAAGAGGACAAACCCATGATGCAAATGTTTTTCTTTACTCTTGTTTCTTATCTCATATAGAGCCTAAGAAGATTGATGAGGCTCTGAAGGATGGAAGTTAGGTTGAAGCTGTGAAAAAGGAGCTGCTTCAATTCAAAAGGCAAAAGGTTTGGAACCTCTATCCTCTTCCTCATAGGAAGACTACTATAGGAACCAAATGGGTTTTTAGGAATAAGAAGGATGAAAGAGGACTTGTCATTAAAAACAAGGCAAGAGTAGTTGTTCAAGGGTACACACAAAAAGAAGGAATTGACTACACAGATTTATTTGCTCCTTTACCAAGACTAGAAGCTGTTAGGATATTCTTGGCTTTTTTTGCATCCAAGAACTTCAAGGTCTACCAACTTGATGTCAAGTGTGCCTTTCTCTATGGGATGATTGATGAAAAGGTGTATGTCAAACAACCTCCTGGATTTGTAGATCCCGATCATCTTGATTATGTCTGCAGGCTTGATAAAGCACTATATGGGCTACACCAGGCACCAAGAAAGTGGTATGAGACTATATCTCAATATCTCTACAAGCATGGATACAGAAGAGGTACTATAGATGGAACTTTCTTCATCAAAGGAACATTAGATGACTTGATGCTAGTTCAAGTGTATGTAGATGACATCATCTTTGGTTCAACTAATCCAAAGCTCTGCAAAGACTTTGAGAAGCTGATGAAGGATAGATTTGAAATGAGTGCCATGGGGGAAAATTTCTTTCTGGGAATTAAAGTGAAGCAAGTTGAAGATGGCATTTTCATAAGTCAGTCAAAGTATGTTGTGGACATACTTAAGAGATTCAACATGATTGATTGTAAGGTTGCCAAGACGTCCATAGTAAGAAACCACCCCCTTAGGCTGGATCTTGAGGGGGAGTGTGTGGATGAACACCTCTATAGGTCTATGATTGGGTCTCTTATGTACCTCACAGCTAACAGGCTTGATATCATGTTTGCCACATGTATTTGTACAAGATATCAAGCCAACCCCAACATGTCTCGCCTTATCACTATCAAGAGAATTTTAAGATATCTCAAAGGTGCCTCAACACTTGGCCTTTGGTATCCAAAGAATTCTAACTTCAATCTGTATGCCAATACAGATAGTGATTATAGTGGTCGTAATATGACTGCAATGTCTCAATCAGGGGGATGCCAATTCCTTGGTGGAAGGGTAGTCTCATGGAAATACGATAAGCAATCCTATGTCTCTACATTAACTGCTAAAGCTGAAATCATTGTTGTTCTCAACTATTGTGCTCAAGTGCTTTGGATTCAAAATCAAATGCTAGACTATAGGTTCAACTTCAAGGAGACTCCCATTCATATAGATAGCAATAGTGCCATCTCTATCACAGAGAATCCTATGCAACACTCAAGGACAAAACACATCAATATTAGGTATCATTTGATTAGAGATAATTTTGAGAAATGATTAATCAAACTAGTCAAGGTTAACACAAATGAACAAAATGTTGATCTGTTCACCAAAGCATTTGATGAACAGAGATTCTAATATCTTGTGTCAACTATTGGGATGATTAACTTTGAGTAGCTTTTTCTTAAAACTTAATCATATCTTATTTCTAAAAATTGTGTGTCCTTATTTGTCTACATCTATCACCTTCATAAGCTCTTGCTTGATTTGGAAGTAAAATTCTTTTTGAAGACTTTTCATAAAATTTTGAAAATTTCTCTTTAGAGATATGTTTTTACCTTCGGAAGAAACTAAAGTCTATATAACAAACAACTATCACAAAACATTTACCTTCGGAAGAAATCTCAAACATATCTTCCGAAGCTTAAATTTGTTTCTAATACATGTATGTTTTAAAGAACCTTTTTCTTCCAAAAGTAATTAACTCTCAAAAGCTTTTACAACTTCTGAAGGTTACTCTCTTTCGAGGCTAAATTCTCTAAAATCTTTGAAATCTCTTCTGAAGTCACCTTGGCTTCGGAAGCTTTTTCTCAAAACTTCTTGTGTCAAATTACCTTCGGGAGAGTTAGAAATTTCAAAAAACTACTTTTGGGCAAAAGGCAAACTACATTTTCAGAGGTGGGACCGACATCCAAATTTTAAAGTTTATCCTTTTTCATTAACTTTATCTGAGATCCAATTCAATTACTCCCAACTGAAATCCCCAAAATTTTCTGAAACCGCCTTTGTTCTTCATTTCCTTCACCTCGAAGCTTCCTACAATGGCCAACTCAACTGCATAAATGACCCAAACTTCTTCATGCAGTTACACATGAAACATAATCAGGTTGCTCTATTACACTCTGAGAAAGATCCTCATTTCTCAGGTCCAACTATTCCATCTCCTTTACCATTGATCCTGTTCTCTATGAGGATCGTTTGCTTGATTTTTGGAAGACCTGTCAAGGGGTCATCAGGGACGGGGAGAAGGCAATGTGTGCCATAGTGTAGGGGAGGACAATCTTCATTAATCCAGCTATTATCAACACCCACTTACAGCCGGATGATGAGGAAGGTGAATTGTTCTTTCCTAAAGAAGTTGTTAACCACTCCTTTGAGCATATGGGTTATGAAGGAGATTTCTCATTCCAAACATTCAGGAAAGGGAAGGTCTCCTCCTAGTGGAAATACTTACTTCATGTGGTCAGCCATAGCTTGTCCAACAAGCGTGGGTGCTGGGACCAGATTCCTGAAGATCTTTCCTTCAAAGTGCATGGGATGGTTCAGGGGTCAAGTTCAGGTACTCTCGATTTGTTTATACAAATTTGCTTACTGACATGGATTCCTTAGAATATTACATGTTTCCTAGATATGTTCAATACATCCTCAATTGAGAACTGGGCTCATAGTTAAGAGAAACAGGTAATGTTCTTAAATTGGGACAGTTGAAGCCCAACATCTTTAAAATTTTGAGAAGCCAACTATTGGCTTCTCTGGGGTAGAAACAACCCTTGTCCCCAAAATGTTAGACCTTATTGCTCAAGGTGACAACCTAGAAACACAAGCTATTGTTGAACCCACACCTTCTACCTCTCAACCACCAAAATAGCCGTAAATCACCCTCACCTACCAAAGATAATTCAAACGAACCCTTGCACATGATACTCAGTATGTGCAGGCCCCATACTAATATCCACACAGGAGGAAGTGGACACTAAAGCTCCTATTTCTCCTAAGAAGCAAACAACTCCCATCTCTTCAAGAATTAGTGCTGAGGCTCCTCATGCTTTGACTAATGAGCTCATTATCCTAACAACCTCAAGCTTTCACTCTGAGTCTCAACACTCAAGTGAACAACCTTCAGGGGAATGTTACCATCCCTAGCCTTTAGATCTCAACCAACCAATCCCCAACCTTGACTTATGTGATGATAAGGACTTGGGATTTAGTGAGTACCATGAGTCTCTCTACTCTTCCTTTACTCAAAGAGAGATGAGTGCTCCTGACTCTCTCATGTCTAGCCCATATCATCTACCTACCACTGAGGTGGATCTCCCTGGCCCTATTCAACAGGTCCATATGAAAGAGGCTCTCACTTCTATGAGTGATTACTCTTTAAGACCTCAACCATGGCAACTCAGCCCACTAACAGTCTATCTAAAGTTTTTAGTGAGGAGAGGAAAACTAGCAGCCAAGAGCATAATGCTAGTGGTGAGACTGAGGACTTTGGTAAAATTATCTCATCCCCTAATGAATGTTCTAATGAAGATAAGGTAAATCTGAGACTAAAAGGGCAAAATATGTCCAAAACATGCACCTGTTTAGTCTCAAGGGTTAGTCACTTGGAATCTCAGGTGACTACCTTACACAATAGAGTCAATGATCAGTAACTTGAGATATCTTATGTAAAGGAGAAACTAGCTGGGAGACCTTTAAGAAGATCTCAACCAGGAGCACAAGAACCTGTGGATGTGATTGACCAAACTTCTAGCCCATTTACGCAAGTGGCTGATGATACCAAAAAGGAGAAGAAAGTCATTATAATCACAGAACCTAGGAGTTCCTAATAGAGTATGGACACTCAGGACTCACCATCCTCACTTGCAACTATTCATACTCAGCAACTTCCTCAAGGTCACATTGATGTGGAATCTGTAGACTCACTTATTCAGAGACTCTTGAGGAAGGCATACCAAGGGCTATGACATCTCCAGCTCAAGGTACTTACAACTATATCATAGGGTGGAGATATGATGCTAATAGAAGAGCCCTTATTCTTCAAAGAGTTCAAGGGCAGCAAGAGGTCTTCAACTTTTAGACCTTACTACTATGAACGTCTCGACCTTATCAACATGCTACTTGTCAACCCAAGCTAATTTAGACAAGCTGACAAGTTGGCTCAAAGGATTCAAGATAGGATTACTTAAGAGTTCAGCCTTAGAAGGAGACAAAGGAAACCAGGCAATGTCATTGGTCAACTGGATATTGAGGTAGACCCTGAGATTAGCTTCAAAGGGAAAACCTTGACTGAAGGCCCAATGATGGAACCTGAGAGCCCTGTCACACCTACAACTGCTTCAAAAATCCATTCCCTTAATAACAAAACCTGTTGGTGAAGGTGCATCTTAACATCTCTCTGGCCCGAGCACGGATGCTACTCCAAGCAATAAAGGCCAAAGCTCTCTCGACCCTGAGTCATAAAGTCTTGTGAGTGACAAAGGGAAAAGGAAAATGACTCCTGAAGAGATTGAGGAGGAGGAGAGAGAGAAAAAGAAAGCTAAAGGAGGAAAGTTCCTCTGCAGAGTCCGCTGGCTTCATCGAAGCTACAATTAGGGTTGCCCCCAGACCAAAAACTAAAAATGATGAGTCAAGGGTAGTCACAATTACTTACTTACAGACCAAGAGAGATATTAGTAATACTATCTCCCTCCCCTTAGAAGAATTGAATGAACTGGCTGACATAGAATTGTCAAAAGAGAAGAAGGAAGTAGAGGATGAAAGATTGCTTCTTCAGATTAAGGAAGAAAAGAGACTAAAAAGGCTCTACAAACATGTTCCTACTCTCTCACTAGTTCAAGAAAGTCCTAAACTAGAGAATGTGGCTCCACAAGAACCTTAGGTAGATAAAGAAACTGATAGGATCAACTTGATCCACTACCTGAGTGCCACAGGTCTCAACCAGGCTGATGCACTTCTTCCCTTATCCTTTGAGTACACTGAGTTTGAGTATCTCAAGCAAATTGAACTTCAAGTGCTCAAATAACAAAAGGCAAGAAAAAGAAAGATGAGAGAAGAAGCTGCCAAGTCAAGAGCCATCATCTAAAAAAGTCAAAAGAAGTATGCTGATAGGTAGAGGATGATGAGCTTTCTAAACATATATGGATATCCCAAAAGGAGACTTGGCCCTATGTCTTTATCCACTATGGATGAGCACATCAGGGTGATAAAGCAGAATATTAAATCCAGAAAAGTCAAAAGAAGTCTGCTGATATATAGAGGATGGTGAGCTTGTTAAAGATATATGGATTCTCTAGAAGGAGACTTGGCCTTATGTCTTTATCCACTATGGATGAGCACATCAGGGTGATCAAGCAGAAGATTAAACGAGGAGAACTTGTTGACTTACACTCCTTACCAAGTCAGGTCCCTCAAGAAGTGGAGGTAAAGGTTGAACCTTTTGAGACAACACAACCTGGATCTCCTGCTGAGTCTTAGCAAGCTTCATCTTTTGATCCACAGCAAGGTTCTGTCCCCTCTCAATCTGAACCCGTGAGAGAGGAAAACCAAACTAAGAAAGACAAGAATGATCAATAAGGTGTTGCAGGCTAGTCTTCTTAGTTAAAAAGTTTAAAGAGAAGAAGATAGAAGCATCCATCTCCAAACCTCAAGATGAGTCAGAACATCTTGAGATGTGCAATAAGAGGAAGCTCCAACAAATCCAATCCATGTAGCTCCTTTGGCATCAAGAAGATCTATCTTATCCTGGACTTACACTACAAATCCAAAGAGATGGCACATGATCAGATATCAAGGTATTAAAGATGTCTACACATGGAAAGACATGTTCAATCTACCTCTACACGATTTCTTTGATATGAGAAGACACTATGAGAGTCTAAATGATCCTAACCATCTTATTAAGAAAGAAGTGATCGTCATCATGATGAGGACTATCAATATATGAATTCTTCAAATGTTTTGGTAGCATCAGCCTAGGGGGAGTTTGTAAGGTTTCATATAAGGCTGATATCCAAAATCTATCCTGCATGCATGCACATAAGTACCAAGTAGAATGCTTCAGAAGTTTCACACTATGCCTTAGAAAATATTCTAAGTGTGAATTCTTCCAAAGCCAAGACCAACACCTTCCAAAGCCAAACATGAAGTCTTCCAAATATTCAAAGACAAAGTCTTCTGAAGCCAACACATGAAGATAGATTTCTTTTGAAGATTTTTTAGTACATGCTTTATCTGATTTACCTTTTACCATAAAGTTGAACCTCCTTTCTACCGCAACTCTGTTGACTCGCCAACTTTCATAATTTGGTGAAAGGTCCATGCTTTTGGTAACTGTACATTGAGGTCTCGTGTTTGTTTCTGTCTACTTTATGTACTTTTATCCTTTTTGTAATATATTAGGATGTGTGCTATGGCATGTCATAGTCACTAGTCAAAAGGCAATATGCCTTTTGACTCTACTTGCAAAAGAACTTAAGAGAAATAAACAACATCCTTGAAAACCAATATACTTCTGTTGTTTTTCTATTTTGTTGTGTTTCATATTTGGTAGTGTTCTAAGTGTCAATCTTGTTAAGTATTCTAACTCACTTTCCTCATTATGTGTTGTGTTGTAAGTGACCATCCCTTAAACGGTCCTGCAAGTGTAATACACTATCTCTAGTTGTTTGGCCATGGTAATAGCATCTTGTAGGGCTTCTGGTTTAATAATCTTAACCACACATTCTAACTTCTAGTTTAAGGCCAGCAACAAACAATCTAGCAGCATAATCTTTGCACAACTTAACTCTATCCAATAAAGAATCAAAAGCATCATAGTACTTTTGTAAAGCACATGTTTGGTGTAGATTTTTAAGTTCCTCAATTGGCTCTTTTGATAACCTTGTAGAGAATCTATTCAAGATTGATCTAGTGTAATCTTCCTATAGAATGTCCTTAACATCATGAATCTGACCGTAACATTTCCCTGGTGCCACTGAGGTGCTAGACCTTCAAGATTAACAACTACATAGTGTACCTTTATGTTTGAAGGAGTTTTGTCAATTACAACAAAGTGATTACACTTATAAAGCCATCCTTCCACATCTTTACCATTGAACATAGGAAAATCTAATCACCCCAAACTAACTAGGCGGTTCTCATGGTAATCAGTTGAACATCTGGGATTCCTTTCAATTAGCTCCTTCAATGAATTGAATAGCAAACAAACTTCCGCCATTTGAACCTATAAATTCTTGATATAATTCGTGTTTACTTCCATCATCGATTGTTGTAATTGAATCGATTGAGAGTTTTGTCGCATGTTCTTTTCCAATTTTTCAATCTCTTGCTATTGCATGGTTGTTGGCATTAGTGTAATTCCTTCACCAGAGCACCAATAAGGATTGGTAGCTTTGATACCAATGTTACGATAGAAATGGAAAGAAGAAGAAGACAAATATGAATTTAATTTATTTCATCACCACTTCTTCTATACAATGCTATAGTATTTAACGACTATTAACTACCAACAAATTTTCTGCTACTAACAATATGAATATTACAAGAATGCCCCTTATATTATCAAAAGTGATAGAACTAGTCCTTCTACTTATTGACACATGACAAAAACTTACTGAACTGGACCGAAATGAACCAATATTCACTAACACTGATATGGACTATTCATCTAATGAAGTAGGAGTCAACACTTTAACCTGATTGGATTTTTATATATAATATATGAAGCTCAATTTAATGGAGCCGAATGAAATTCTTGATCTGCATCACTCTCAGAAGTCGAAGGATCATAAACCTCCATAAGTAGAGGCATACTCTTGAACATAGCAACATCAGAAGAACCCTCAATTACCTTTTCATGCAATTGAACCATATGTCTAATCAGACAAGTGGTTGGAATGTCAGAAGACACTAAATCTTGCATAGAACTTGAGCTCATTGAAGTTTCAATTTTCCTTGTGACAACACCTTTATCTTATTCGATTCCCAACAACGATTCATCATCTTGATTGATAACTCCCTTTAAGACCTTTATGACCCATAAATAGGCTTATTTGATCATATCTTCATCTCTATAGTCATCATAACAAGAAGGTGACAAATCAATACTCCTTCCAAAAGACCTCTTCGTAGATGAAAAATATGAGTAGGTCTCTTGAAAGATGCAACCTTGTGATCCAAACACATCTTGACCACTACCTCGTCTAGCTAATCTCCATTTTAGGTGATAACCCTTCTCACAATCCTTTTGAAAAGCAAACGCCCTCATACTAAATGATGCGATAATGAAAGTAATAAAATGACTCAAAAGTACAAATAATTTATTCAAATGGTTCAAACTAGGTGATTTGAATGTTCAAAGCTGAAGGATTTACAAGTGTATTTAAGACAGAAATCCTTTTTCATGCCTACAATATCTAACTTATATAAGTCTAGTACACACTCAAACACAAAATAGACACAATCAAGGTATAAGGCTAAAAGTGATAAAAGATAAATATGAAAAATAGCTTGAAATTTGAATCACTAAAGCACCTAATTTTTTACCTGAAAAGTATACTAAAAATATTAACTTATATGGTTGTGAGTTCACAGGTTTAAGCATAAATAATAACTAATGCATGATGTATAATAAAATAGTCCACAAGCAACCTTATATAATATCTGATTCCCTTCCGAATCAAATACTAGATAGCTAGCCCTAATGTTTATGCCTTGTCAAAAATGTGAATGGGCATGAAGCGGATGAAGTTGACACATGAACAATACAAGTCTACACAATCTAATTATATTCACCCAAGAGCACGTACAATGAACGTCAGTCTTATCTAGCATATTAACACAAGGGTAGGGTGTCAAAACATTAGTATTAACAATACATTCCATGACAACCAATCCAAGTCTAAAAGAACTACACATACTCATGAAGGAAATCTAGACTTGATCCTATCACATAAACACACACAATGATTCAATCCAAGTCTAAAACAATTTAACACGACATGCTTTAAAAATTTTAAGCTTATTTTTTCTCCAATAAAATATATAATAAAGACCAAGAAAGTCACCTTTGCAATCGCAAGCCAAAATTCACAAGTATTAACAAGCAACTATAGATAACATAACAAAAAAGGATTACTAAAGGTTGAGAGGACCTAATTAGATGTAGTCATTGTAGTCTTGCCATCAATGTTTATCATGTACTTATTTTAATTAAAAAATTATTTATTTATTACTTCGGTCTAATGTCCTTCCTTGAGTTTTCCAATCGCATTATATTTTTGTTTCCTTAATATGTACTTGCGTTATTGACATTCTATATTTTAAATTTATTAGTCCATGTTTATTACTTATTAAGCTAATATGTACTTATTCTTAACCATATTAGAATCCCTTACTAAACACAATCATTGACTTGTTTTGGTTAGTTAGTCCAAATCCTTCAAGTTTAAATTTTATAAAAATATTTCACATTGTAGAGCTAATTACATGTTGATTATACATAGACTTCTTGAAGGTAAAAAGCATAATGAAATGTAACATATTTGGAAGCGTTTGAAAGCTAGGAACTATAACTAAATAGCTAGAAAAATAATCACCTCGAATGCATGAAGTAAGAGTGAGATATTACCTCATAAAAACAAACCAACATTCTACTAGTATTTATTAGTTTGACCTTTAGGTTTGTTTATTGAGTTTGGAGGACAAATGAGGTCATATTAACATGAGATCGTATGGGTTAGTTATAGGATTCTTTATAGTTACTTTTACACATAAAGTTTGACCCATTTGAAGTCTGTATCATGATGTAAGCATGTTGGAATGGTGTCTTTAGTGGTTACTTGTTTAATCTAGTGTGTGATTACTTTTTTATGCATTTGATTATTTTGAATAAGTCAACTAGGAGCTGGAAGTAATTTTATTGGTAAAATGATCAAGTTAGAAGCTTACATGGTGAAACAAGACAGTAGATGGTCAAGAAACAATTATTCAAAGTGCAACAGAAATGCCCCTACCAATCTACCACAGTTTACCATAGCTAACATAGGCTACATGTAACACCCGACTATTTTTAGACGAGAAAGAAGAATAAAGTGAAGAAAAAGAAAAAAAAGGAATAAAACCCAAGTCTAGGGGTAAAAAGTGTCCAAAAGGACAAAATGTTTGAAAAGTGGGTGTAAAAGGTGGTATGGCCGCCCATATGTCACACACACCACAAATTTTTGGGTTTAGAGAGAGAGAGAGAGAGTAGCTGGGAGCAACAAATTCTCGGTTTTGAAGGAAGAACAAGAAAGAATTCGAACTCAAGGTAATAATTCATGTTTTTATGGTGTTCTTAACCGGTTATGTCCTCGGGTTTATGCTTATGTGTGTTTATACGTGTTTGGGTATGTTTTTAGTGGGTTTCTAGGCGGTTGAGTTCAATTTGCAAATGAGTTTGGAAGTAGCCATACTCAAGAGCTGCAAAGGTGAGTTCTAGCTACCTGTTTTAACTGATTTTGGGGATGGAAATAGAGGAATGTGTGTTTTCATTAAACTGGGTTTCGGACCCGTATGTTTGAATGTGTGTATGATGATGTTATGATATGATGTATGATTATGTTCATGCTTGCTGAGGTAGGATGATGTTTCTAAGACTTAGGATGTATGATTTAAGCTTAGAACATGATGAATGGTTATTTGAGATTGAAACATGATGTTTAAGGCTCATATGTTAAGTTTTAGAATATGCATAAGTGTTATAAAGTCAATGAGGATGAGGTCAATGCGGATGAGCATTGACTAAGTATAGAATACGAATGAAAGTCAATGTGGATGAACATTGACTGAGCCTGATAAGTGCGGATAAGTATGGACTAAGTAAGGGGAAATACGGATGAGTAATGGGAAGAAATGCGGACGAACAGTTAATGAGGATGAGTATTAACTGGTAAGTAAATGCGGATGAACAGTTAATGCAGATGAGGTCAATGCGGATGAGCATTGACTAAGTATGGAAATGTGGATGAAGTCAATGCAGATGAAGTCAATGCGGATGAACATTGACTAAGTATATGAAATACGGATGAGTAAGACAAATGCGGATGAACAATAAGGTCAATACGGATGAACACTTAGTAAAATTCTGACTTTTTGGAAAAAGGGGTAATGTAGGCTTTGACTTGAGTTGTTCCCGGGGATTCATGTAGGTTGACTTTTGAGGTCATAGATGGTATGATGGGCATGTTATGATGTGTGATTGACACATATTCATGATGTTGATGTATGATGTTGTATGATTATACATGATGTATGTTATGAATGTATGATGATGCCCTGTACGATGATGATGACTGAATTTTATGTTCCTTGTGATGTATGTTTATCTTTCCGTGGCTTTACGTATTATGTTAATGAATGAACCGAAAGTATTATGTAACGTAAAGTGAAAGATAATGAAAAAGGAACATGATGAATGAATGCATGCATTAATGAACGAATGAATGTAAGAAGGCTTGCAAGCAAATGTATGGAGGTGCACACCCAATGAAGGTGTTAGCTCAATGGTGTGTGGGTTAGCTACCCCGAAGGATGCACATTGGGGTCCAATCTTTGTGATTGACCATATGAACGGGATCCTTGCCGCTTGCCCTAGGTACTGGAGTCAGCATCGTGCATAATATTCGAGGTCTATGAAAGACCTCAGGTCCAGTTACCGCTTCGTGCACAATGTTCGGGGTATAGCATATGGCATTGATCCGGAATGAAAGAGAAAATATAAATGGTGAATGTACTTGACCTAGGTACTAAGTTCAGCTTCGTGCACAATGTTCGAGGTCTATGAAAGACCTCAGGCCTAGTTACCTGCTTCGTGTACAATGTTCGGGGTAATGTACATGTCACCGGAAGTAATGAATGAACGAATGAAAGTAAGAATGTATATGAATGAATGATGAAGATAATAATGATATTATATGTGTATACGTATGATGTATGATCGCATGAAAGTAAAGAAAGGTTTTAATGAAAGTAAAGTATTGTTTTATTATAAAACTAGAACTCACTCAGCAATGCTGACTTTTATGCATTTTCCAGTTGGCAGGTGAGCATTGCTGAGGACGGCACGGAGCAGCTACTTGGCATTTTCAATGGCATTCTTTTGTTAATGTTTTTGCATTGTAATGCGAATGAATGGTTTTGAAATGAACGCCTGTATTAACTTGCAAAATCATTTTTAATGATATGAAAAGGTTGTTTTATGTTCCACTGCAATGTTTTATGAATGATTAAATGTAAAGTATATGTTTTATGTGCGATGATTTACTAGCTGTAAGCGTCCTGGGAATGAGGCCTTACAAGTTGGTATCACAGCCAAAGTTTAAGTTAAATGGGTAAATTTTCAAACTAAACCTTAACTTAAACTGAGAATGGGACGGAAAGGGAAGGGATGCCAATCTGAGTAGCTGCGTGCCATGAGGTATTTTTGTA
This sequence comes from Flaveria trinervia, assembly GCA_025506515.1. Taxonomy (NCBI): domain Eukaryota; kingdom Viridiplantae; phylum Streptophyta; class Magnoliopsida; order Asterales; family Asteraceae; genus Flaveria; species Flaveria trinervia. Next base: position 29,479,331 of record CM046442.1, read on the forward strand.
AAGTTAACCGGTATTATGTGCGTATGTTATGTGGTTATGTGTTGCTGGTAGAATTAGATACTAATGTAGTCAGGAAAGGTAATGCTTAGGGTATGAAGAGTAAAGTAAGTGGCTAATCACAACTGGCCACTGTAATTAGGGACCTACCATACTTGACATAAACAGAGTCGTATCCTTGAATGACCGTGTTCGTGTTTGAATCTTTCAGCGTGTGTGTGTGAGGATGGCCGGTGGTAGATCGTCTAAAGCTTCGCGTGGTGGTGGACGGGGTGCTGAACCACGGGTTACAATAGGAAGGCCTAGGGCCGAAAAGGTGGTTCATGAAGAACCAGAAACCCCTCATCCGGAGGGCGAAGATAAGAGTGCTAACCTGAGAGCCTCAGTGAAGGAGGTGGTTATGGAGGAAGTGCATCAAGTCATGCAGACGATCCTACTGTCTGTGGTGACTGAAGTGATAAAGGCAGTTAGAGTGGGGGAGAGAAGGGAAGGAGTAGACCTACAAGCGAAAGAAGACAGCCTGAGACTAAGACGGTTCCGTCTGATGACGAAGACGAAGAGGGAGAAGAAGAGCCTGTGCAGGAGGCGACACGAGGCTGTAACTACAGGGTGTTTATGAGATGCAAGCATCCTACTTTTGATGGTAACGGCACTGCGGCTGCTGCTCACCGATGGGTGAGGGAAATGGCGGTTGTACTTGATATCAGCAAGTGCCGAGAGACCAGAAGGTGAAGTTCGCTACCCACTCTTTTATGGACTCAGCTCTATGTTGGTGTGACAATATTGTCCAAGCTGAAGGCAGCAGGGGCATTGGGAGAATGAGATGGTCCAAACTGAAAAAGTTAGTGACTGAGGAGTTTTGTCCCCACCGGGAAATGGACAAGGTTGAGAGGGAGTTTTTGCAATTAGAGGCGGGAACGATGACACACCAAGAGTACACCACAAAGTTCAATGAAATGGCACGCTGGTGCCGGATCAAGTTACGCCTCTGTCACAGAAGATTAAAAGGTACATCCAAGGATTTCCAGTGGATATTCGCAGGCACATGATCGTCGTTCGACCGAGCACGTTTAGGTCTGCGGTGGATTTAGCAGGGAGATGTATGATGAGAGGACTGTGGTGGTGGTGCTGAAGGTAGTCGGAAGGGTGGAGGTGATAGAAACTGGAATAGGAAGAGGTTTGGTCAGGGTGGTGCCATGACGTGTAACAAGAAGGCATGAGTGAATGACCGCCGTGTGGTCACATCAAGTGCAGGGTCGAATAAGTGTGGCAAGTGTGGGAAGGAGCACGGTGGCGAGTGTAGATGGGGGTTGAATGTTTGTTTCAAGTGTGGGAAGCCTGGTCATATGGCTAGCGATTGTGGAGGTATGAAGTGTTTCAACTGCGGGGAAAGTGGTCATACGAGTAGAGATTGTAAGAAGCCAAGAGCTGAGGGTTCTGGGGTGAAGAAAACTGGAGGTGAAGGACCAAGGGCGAGCGCCAGGGCATTCACTATGACACAGGAGGAAGCTAGGACGGACCCTAATGTTGTGTCCGGTACGTTTCTAGTGAACCAAACTTTAGCTTCTGTGTTTTTTGATTTGGGTGCCAGTAAAAGTTTTATTTCTGCTGCTTTCTGTGCTAAGCTGCCTATTAGTAGTAGACATGTTGATGTGCCCTTCGATGTAGAAACTACCATAGGTAAGTCTACCAGGATCTCTAAGATGATAGAGGTTTGTGATGTGGAGCTAGAAGGTCATAAGTTTCCTTTTAGACCGTTTGTGATGACCTTAGATGGTTTTGATTTGGTTCTTGGGATGGATTGGTTGGTGGACTCCGAGGCGATCATTGTGTGTCAAAAGATGATGATTCGTTGGACAGCGCCTGACGGGAGTTTGGTAACTGTTTATGAGAATCGGGTTACTACGATCCCGAAACTAATCTCAATGGCGGTGGCAGGAAAGTGTAGAGGAATGGATGTAGCGCCTACTTGGCTTATGTAAAGGATGTGGATACGCCCACGCCACAACTGTCTGATGTACGAATGTGTGTGACTTTCAGACGTGTTCCCAAAAGACTTACTAGGAGTGCCACCTGACAGAGAGATGAGTTTCAGATTGATTGATACCGGGTGCCCAACTTATTGCCAAGGCATCATAGCGGTGGCTCTGACTGAGATGAAGGAGTTGATGGAGCAATTGCAAGAGCTACTTGATAAGGGGTTCATCAGACCAAGTATCACTCCTTGGGGTGCTCCGGTCCTGTTCGTGAAGAAGAAAGACGGTAGAATAAGGATGTGTATTGACTACCGTGAGCTGAACAAGTTGACGGTCAAGAACCGATACCCCTACGAGAATTGATGATTTATTTGATCAGCTTCAAGGTGCCAGTTGTTTCTCAAGAATAGTCCTTCGATCTGGCTATCATCAACCGAAGGTGAAAGAGCAGGATGTTCCTAAAACTGCTTTTCGCACGCGCTACGGTCACTATGAGTTTCTTGTCATGTCTTTTGGTTTGACCAATGCGCCAGCTGCTTTTATGGATCTGATGAACCGTGTGTGTCGGCCTATGTTGGATAAATTAGTGATTGTGTTTTTGATGATATCCTGATTTATTCAAAGAGCGAGATTGAACATGCTAGTCATATTCGGGAGGTTTTGGAGACGTTGAGAAGGGGAGAATTGTACGCTAAGTTCTCCGAGTGTGCGTTCTGGTTGTGTGAGGTTCAATTCTTGGGTCATGTGGTGAATCATGACGGATCATGGTGGACCCGGCAAAAGTGCAGGCGGTTATGCAATGGAAGTCACCAAAGACACCATTCGAGATTCGTAGCTTCTTGCGTTTGGCGGGCTATTATAGAAGGTTTAACCAAGACTTTTCCAATATTGCTTCTCCACTAACCAAGTTGACCTAGAAAGATGTGAAGTTTGTATAGGGTCAAGCTCAAGAGAAGGCATTCGAGGAATTAAAGGCGAGGTTGACCCAAGATCCGGTTCTGTCATTACCCGATAGGAGTGAAGATCTGCTGGTTTATTCTGATGCTTCTTACTCGGGGTTGGGGTGTGTACTAATGCAGAGAGGAAAGGTTGTCGGTTATGCATCCTGACAGTTGAAGGTTCATGAGGTCAACTACCCTACTCATGACTTGGAGCTGGCAGCGTGGTCTTTGCGTTAAAGATTTGGAAGCACTATCTGTACGGGAAGAAGTGCCCCATTTTCACTGACCACAAGAGCTTGAAGTACTTCTTTGAGCAGAAGGACCTGAACATGAGACAAAGAAGATGGTTGGAGCTCATAAAAGACTATGATTGCGAGATCCACTACCATCCGGGCAAAGCCAATGTGGTGGCGGATGCCCTTAGCCGAAAGGACAGGCCCGAACCGATTCGGGTGAAAGCATATGAGCTGATCATGACCTCTGATGTGATGAAGCAAGTCAAAGAGTTTCAAGATAAAGCACTGAAAAAAGATCATCTTAAGTCTGAGAGAATGAGAGGTCTGGTCGCAGAATTGGGTGAAAACACGCTTGGTGTTAGAACTTGATTCGGGAGAACGTGAGTTCCTCGTTTCGGGGATCCACAGGTGAAGATTTTAGATGAAGCCCACAAGACTCGATACTCATTCATCCAGGTGCCATGAAAATGAATCAAGATATGAAGAAGGATTATTGGTTGTCGGGTATGAAGCGCGACATGGTGGAGTATGTGAGTAAGTGCCTTACTTGCTTACAAGTGAAGGCCGAGCATCAAAAGCCGTATGGGAAAATATAACCATTGGACATACCGGAATGGAAGTGGGAGCACATCACCATGGATTTCATTACGAAGTTTCCACGTACTCCGAAAGGGTATGATATCATATGGGTGATTGTGGATCGTCTGACGAAGAGTGCTCACTTCCTACCGATTCGCGAGATATATTTGTCCAAGAGGTTGGCTGATCTATTCATCAAGGAGATTGTAACTCGTCATGGTATGCCGGTGTCCATTGTGTATGATCGTGACACCCGGTTTACATCTAAATTCTGGAAGAAATTCCACGATGCCATGGGAACAAGGTTACATATTCGCATGGCTTATCATCCTCAGACTAATGGTCAGTCAGAAAGGACCATTCAGACCTTGGAGGACATGCTTAGGGCATGTGTTATTGATTTTGGAGGAAATTGGGATGACCACTCACCGTTAGCTGAATTCTCATACGACAACAGCTATCATGCCAGCATTGGTATGCCACCATATGAGATGCTATACGGTAAGAGATGCAGAACACCCGTTTGTTGGAGGTGATATTGGTCAGAAGGAATTGGGGAGCGTCGAGGTAATCAAGGCTACGACCGAGAAGCTTGAGAAGATCAAAGCCTTCATGAAACCAGCCAAAGATAGACAGAAGTCGTATGCCGATAAACGACGCAGACCGATTGAGTTCCAGGTGGGTGACCGGGTTATGTTGAAGGTCTCATCTTGGAAGGGTATCATTCGTTTCTGAAAGCAGGGCAAGTTGAGCCCGAGATACACAGGCCCTTTCCGAATCATTGCTCGAGTAGGTGAGGTGGCCTATAGACTGGAGTTACCACAAGATTTAAGTGGAATTCACCCGACATTCCATGTATCTCATCTGAGAAAGTGCTTAGCTGATGAAGAGATGATTGTTCCACTGGAGGATATCGAAGTAGACGAACGGGTCAATTACATGGAGCAACCGGTGGCAATTCGAAAGGAAAAGAGGCTGAGAAATAAAGTGGTTCCCCTTGTGCGTGTACAGTGGAAGCTCAGGAAGGGATCCGAGTCAACGTGGGAGACTGAAGAAGAAATGAAGCAGCATTACCCGCGTTTGTTCGAGGAATAACAGGTTTCGAGGACGAAACCTATTTAAGGGGGTGAACTTGTAACACCCGGCTATTTTTAGACGGGAAAGAAGAATAAAGTGAAGAAAAAAAAAGAAAAATAATAAAACCCAAGTCTAGGGGTAAAAAGTGTCCAAAAGGACAAAATTGTTGAAAAGTGGGTGTAAAAGGTGGTATGACCGCCCATATGTCACATACACCACTGATTTTAGGGTTTAGAGAGAGAGAGAGTAGCTGGGAGCAGCAAATTCTCGGTTTTGAAGGAAGAACAAGAAAGAATTCGAACTCAAGGTAAGAATTCATGTTTTTATGTGTTCTTAACTGGTTATGTCCTCAGGTTTATGCTTATGTGTGTTATACGTGTTCGGGTATGTTTTTAGTGGGTTTCTAGGTGGTTGAATTCATTTGCAAACGAGTTTAGAAGAAGCCAGACTCAAGAGCTGCAAAGGTGAGTTCTAGGACCCCTCTTCTTCCTTTTTAACTGATTTTGGTGCTGGAAATGCATGAATGTATGTTTTAATTAAACTAGGTTTTGGACCCGTATGTTTGAATGTGTGTATGATGATGTTATGATATGATGTATGATTATGTTCATGCTTGATGAGGTAGGATGATGTTTCTAAAACTTAGGATGTATGATTTAAGCTTAGAACATGATGAATCGTGATTTCAGATTGAAACCTGATGTTTAAGGCTCATATGTTATGTTTTAGAATCTGCATAAGTGTTGAAAAGTCAATGCGGGAGGTCAATGCGGATGAGCATTGACTAAGTATGGAAATACGGATGAAGTCAATGTGGATGAACATTGATCGAGCCTGTGAAGTACGGATGAGTATGGACTAAGTAAGGGGAAATGCGGATGAGTAATGGGAAGAAATGCGGACGAACAGTTAATGCGGACGAGTATTAACTGCTAAGTAAATGCGGATGAACAGTTACTGCGGATGATGTCAATGAGGATGAGCATTGACTAAGTATGGAAATACGGATGAAGTCAATGCAGATGAAGTCAATGCAGATGAACATTGACTAAGTATATGAAATGCGGATGAGTAAGACTAATGCGGATGACAAATGAGGATGAAGTATGTCAATGCAGATGAAGCAAATCAAATGCGGATGAACAATAAGGTCAATGCGGATAAACACTTAGTAAAATTATGACTTTTTGGTAAAAGGCGTAATGTAGGCTTTGACTTGAGATGTTCCCGGGGATTCATGTAGGTTGAATTTTGAGGTCATAGATGGTATGATGGGCATGTAGTGATGTGTGATTGATGTGTATGTATGATGTTGATGTATGATGTTGTATGATTATACATGATGTATGTTATGAATGTATGATGATGCCTATGCGATGATGATGACTGAATGTTAGTTCCTTGTGATGTATGTTATCTTTCTGTGGCTTTACATATTATGTTAATGAATGAACCGAAAGTATTATGTAATGTAAAGTGAAAGATAATGAAAGAGGAACATGATGAATGAATGCATGCACTAATGAACGAATGAATGTAAGAAGGCTTGCAAGCAAATGTATGGAGGTGCACACCCAATGAAGGTGTTACCACAACGGTGTGCGGGTTAGCTACCCCAAAGGATGCATATTGGTGTCCAATCTTTGTGATTGACCATATGAATGGGATCCTTGCAGCTTGCCCTAGGTACTAGAGTCAGCTTCGTGCACAATGTCGAGGTCTATGAAAGACCTCAGACCCAGTTACCCGCTTTGTGCACAATGTTTTGGGTATAGCATATGGCATAGATCCGGAATGAAAGAGAAAAGATAAATGGTGAATGTACTTGACCTAGGTACTAGAGTCAGTTTCGTGCACAATGTTCGAGGTCTGTGAAAGACCTCAGGCCCAGTTACCCGCTTTGTGCACAATGTTCGAGGTAATGTACATGTCATGGAAGTAATGAATGAACGAATGAAAGTAAGAATGTATGAATGAATGATGAAGATAATAATGATATTATCTGTGTATACATATGATGTATGATCGCATGAAAGTAAAGAAAGGTTTTAATGAAAGCAAAGTATTGTTTTATTATAAAATTAGAACTCACTCAGCAACGTTGAATTTTATGCATTTTCCAGTTGGCAGATGAGCATTGCTGAGGATGGCACGGAGCAGCTACTTGGCATTTTGAATGGCATTCTTTGTTATGTTTTTGCATTGTAATGAAAACGAATGATGTTTTGTAATGAATGCCTGTATTAACTTGCAAAAGCATTGTAATGATATGAAAAGTTAGTTTTATGTTTCTGCTGCAACGTTAAAGAATGATTAAATGTAAAGTATATGTTTATGTGTGATGATTTACCAGTTGTAAGCGTCACCAGCTTATTTCATAGCATTCCAGAATACACCCCAGCATAGGCCACTTTGGCTGATGCTAGCTCCTTCGTTGACCACCTATAAAACCATATTTTTTGTTATGTTTCACCCACCATTTGCCCCCATTTGACCAAGACAATATTTGAAAATTTTAGGAGTTTCAAGTCTTTGATTCATCATTCCACCTCTTTCTAACAACATACATTCACCACTTATGCAAAGCAACACCAATTTTGAAGATCATTCAAGAACGATGAGCGGCTAATCTTCTCGTGTCTACTTCAGGTAATAGTTTTGATGTGATTAGGATTTCATTTATGTTTGACTTATGTTAGGATTAAACTTTAGAACCCACTAACTTTTTTTACAAGTTTAACTTGTATTTTGGTTATTAAAATTGTTTTGGTTAACATTTATTTGCATGTCATATGATGTTATGCGAATCGTATGGTTGTAAAGTTTTAGTTGTTAATTGAATTGGTATTATGTATTACGACCTAATTTTGGTTGTTAATTGAATTGGTATTGTGTAGAATCCATGGATCCTGAAATGGATTATTTAAACTATAGCCTCCTGCACACGTATAGAACCATGTTAAGGATTTTCATAAAGTTGAACTAAACGATTACTGAAAACCAAACCTGGATCCCAAAGATGATTACTCTTTCTTGTAAATGTCTTCTGAATCAATTTTAACTTTTTGCAATTTGTTTTCTCATTAACTAGTTAATCATTTTAAAATCTAGTATTCATAGGCAAGAGGCTATAGTTTAAGTAATTCCATAATTTAGTTAAACATTTTCTTATAAATCATTCTACATCACACCGACCATTAATTCCACAAGGATCGACAATCCTACTTACACTAACTAGTTTAAAGTGAATAGGAACATACATTTTACAATGTTATTTGATTGGTACTTTGACCATATCACCATGTTATGACCGTACATAATGACCTATTTTCTAATAGTAAACTATCTAAAATCCAATTCCTGTGCGTCCTTTGCATCCCAAAACAACAATTGTGGCTGTTATTTCCCCAAGACCTAAACCAACATCTATTCCATGAACCATTTGACCTATCCATTATATTAGAATACAATTTTATCATATATTTCTATTTCAATTCATTTTTTTATATTTTTAACGATTCTATTCGGGTTTCTAGTTGATTAGTAAATAAAACAATTCCTAACGTGTTTCCATGAATGGTGTTAATTGTTTTTAACCAAAAGATTTTGTTCTCATGGTGTCCATTAAGACAAGAACACATAAGATTACAATCCAAAATCAAGAAATCAAAAGAACAAATGAATGCCATAAACTACCTAGAACACAAAAGTATAGATGATCGTAAAGGAGTTTTTCTTACTGGCAGAAGGTCATGATGAAAGTTAAATGTAGCTAGGGTTTCAAGTTTGAACACAAAAGTATTAGATGATCGTGAATTTTATATTTTTACATTCCAGTAATCCTTAATCGGTTTAAGGCACATAATTCTCATGCTATGTCCAATATAATAACATCTCACTATCATCAATCCTATGCTCGTTAGGCCTATAATGCATAATTCTAGTTATTAGGGTGCCTACATGTGTCTAATGTAGCAATTATAGTTCAAGTCAAATTTCATTTCAAAGTCCATATTTAGTCAAAATCAAAGTAAAAAAGACAAAGTCAAAGGTCAATACACCTGCTTTTGCGATGGATTTCACATGAAATTTGCAACTCTAAACATGCTTTTCTAATGTTCATGCATTTAAACTTTTCAGATAAACATACTCACGTAACATAACTCATCATGGAAATGTAAACTTTATCATGGATAATCATCAGCTAGAACTTATGTTTTTTAATAAACTTGAACTAACCCTAAAACTGAGGTATCATCTTACCTTCTAGATGAAGAATGTTGGGATGTAGAATGGCATGCTCCATAAAGTCAGAAGGTTGGGATATGTATGCAAACACGTAAATGTTTCAAGTTTAACAATATAATCGGTCCATAGAAACCTCAAAGCATAGATATAGCTTAGATCTATCAAACACCATGGAGAAATCCATACCTTTAGCTCATTCTGTGCTTTCACTTTATTAAATCTAGGAACTATAGGTCTAGATCATTTTGTATAGGATTAGAACTTTAATCAATATTGTAATGAACAATTGTAATTCATTACTATGTGGTATCAATTATATATAGGTTAACCCATATGTGTAGTGATTTGTGTATGATTGCAGGTGTAGACATAATACTTGGTCAATTACTAAAATTAACTAAGTGTAAGAAACATCTATGGATGAACATTTCTATTCCTCCGTAGATATGTTTCTTACAAGTAACAAACATCCGAAGATCATGTGCGGATGAACAATCACTTGAAGTTCAAGTGAATCAGAGTTCAAATGAAGACTCCTGTGGAAGATCAAGATACCTTCGGAAGAACAAAGTACCTTTGGAAGAACAAAGCACCTGCGGAAGAACAAACATCTACGGAAGACCATATTCTTGCAGAGTCCAAACTCTTGTATTTTAATAATACAAGTGTATCAAGTCAACATGATACTTATGCAAATACCAAGACATCCGGTGTTACTTTAACAGAAACACACGTGCCTATAAATATGGATCCTAGGTTTCACATCAAATAGACAGTGACGACAGCATAAACACACACGATCATAAACAACCAAACATCAAATCACACAAACACAAACCCTAGCAGCCATCACATCAACATCAATTCATTCAAATAGTTTTTATTTCATTCAATGTTTATTCATCTGTAATCATGATCATGTTTTAATGAAATACATTTGAATTAAATAAATTTGATTATTAATTATGTTCTTATTATTGTGTTCGTCTCAATCATTAATCATATTCAATTTATTAAAAACAAATAAACCAAGTTAATGTTGATTCCTCAAACATTGACTTGACTCAAGATTAACATTGATAATTCATGATTGCGATCCTTGGATTCACAGGTGGTATTACAGCCAAGTGCTCATTGATTTAGATCGATTGATCTATAAATGTTAATTTCATTTAATTGTTTGCTGATTCATTGGATTTTGGATTTGTTAGTCTCTGTTGATTAGATCAATTGTTTCTAAGTAAATCATTTGTGTGATTTAATCAAAACAATGAATTGTCTGTCAGCAAGTATTGTTATATTGCTTGTTTAACTTGGGTCAACTGTAACACCCGGTTATTTCCTTTGAAGCTAAGGAAAGACGAAAAAGAAAGAAAAGAAATAAAGCCCAAAGTCGAGGGACCAAACTTGCCAAAATGGGAAAATTTTTAGAGGAGTGGGGGTATATAAGGGGCATGGCAGCCCATTCTCCCTCATTCTCCCTTTTTCATTCGGTTAGAGAGAGAGTGAAAGGAGAAAGAGCAAAACCTAGGCATTTTGAAAAATCGAGGTGCAAAAGTTGAAGGCAAACGAGTTTGTGAGAAGCTCTACTCGAAGAGGCTTTCATGGTGAGTTCTAGGACCCTTCTTTTACATGTTTTCAACTGATTTGGGGTTGGAATACATAGTAAAACCTGTTGTTGGAAGTGTGTGTGATGAACAGTTTGTACGTGTATGTGTATGGTATGATGCAGGTGGGGTTTGATTTCGGGCTTGGTTGTGCTTGAATGGTGTTGTGGTATGTATTCCTAAGGTTTAGGATGGTTAATTTGGGCTTAAAACATGTTTGAGAGGGTTTGGAGGCTGAAAAATGTAGATTAGGTTCGGGATGAAGTGCATTCTGGACTCAGCTAGGGCTCATGTGACTGGATGTCCATATGTCCGAATGGCAAGCTACTGGAGGCCATACGGCCGAAGGGCATGTGACTGAAGTCCATGCACATGGATGCCATGCGACTGAGAGTCATATGCATGAGGGCCATGCGATTGAAGGAAATGCGGATGAGTGCCATGCGATTGAAGGAAATGCGGATGAGTGCCATGCGACTAAAGGAAATGAGGATAAGGGCCATGTGACTGAAGGAAATGCGGATGAAGGTCATGCGACTGAGGTTCATATGCATGGGAGTCATGCGACTGGAGGCTATGCGACTGGATGTCCATACGCCTAAGTGTTCAATCGCCCATAGAGTCTATTTGCCTTGGTGTTCTCATACGAATGGAAGACCATGCGAATGAATAGGGTCCATATGCCAGAATGAACATAGTTTATCATCTGACTTTTGGGGAAAGTGTAGATGTAGGTTTTGACTTTGAGGTTATAGATGATGATGGGCAGGACTGGTGATGTGTGATGTTGTATGTTTATGATGGTAGGTATGATGTATGCTATGTATGTATGATGGTGCCATGTACGGAGATGTTTGTATGTTTATGTTTATGTTCCTATTATGTATGTGTATCTTTCTTGTGGCTTTACATCATATGTTAATAAATGAAATGAAAGTATTATGTAACATAAAGTGAAAAATAATGAAAGAGGAACATAATGATGGTGCGCATGCATTAATGAAAGATAAAGTTTGGAAAGGCTTGCAAGATATAAGTACAGAGGTGCACGACTCTAAAATGTCGTAAGCTCAACTGTGTGTGGTTTAGCTAACCCTTAAGGATACACGCAGGGGTTCCAGTCTTTGTGACTGACCAACGGTGTGGTACATGTGTATAATGGTTACCCACCTCGGTGCTGGTGCCAGACTATGTGTAGTGTGGAAGTTATTTTTTGATGTTTGGCCCAGTACCCAAGTATGCATAATGTGGGGGTGTAATATACAGTGGTTTATAGTTGTTACCCACCTCGGTACTGGTGCTAGGCTATGTGCAGTGTGGAAGTCATTTTATGATCTTCGGCCCAGTACCCGAGTATGCATAATGTTGGGGGTGTAGAATACAATTGGGATCTTTGTCGCTTACCCTGGTGTTGGTGCCAGGCTATGTGCAATGTGGAAGTCAATTATGAACGTCGGCCTAGTACCCCATTTGTTTGGGGCATAGCTGATGACACTAATCCAGAAAGTGATAATGAATATGATGAAGAAGTAAAGAGTTAATGAAAGTATGTGATGAACGATGATGAAGATAATAACTATTATCTATGTGTACGTACGATGTGTGATCACGTTCTAAGACTGTTATGCTTTGAAAGAAATTAAAAAAACGGTTTTTAATAAACTAAAATATGTTTTATTATAAAACTAGAACTCACTCAGCAACACTGACTTTTATGTGTTTCCAGTTGGCAGGTAAAGTTGTTGAGTATGGCACGAGACGGCTACTTGGCTCTTTTGGATGGCATCCGTATTTATAATGCTTTTGTGTTGAAATGTAACATGTATTTTGTAATTTGAAAACAATGTATTATTTTTCAAAATCTTTTGTAATGCAATGAAATGGATGTTTTAAATGTTTCCGCTGCAATGTTTTTATCAAGTTAAAGTAATTATATGTTTTATGTGCAATAATTCACGAGCTGTCAGCATCCTAGGAACGAGGCCATACAACTTGGTATCAGAGCCAAAGTTTAAGTGAAACGGGTAAATTTTCAAAATAAACATAAACTTAAACTGAGAATGGAACGGAAAGGGAAGGGATGCCAGTCCGAGTAGCTACGTGCCATGAGGTATTTTCTTAATGTTAACTTGTATTACGTGTGCATGTTATGTGGTTATGTGTTGCTTGTAGATTCAGATACTGATGTAGTCAGGATAGGTAATGCTTGGGGTATAAAGAGTAAAGTAAGTGGCTAATGACAACTGGCCACTGTAATTAGGGACTTACTATACTTGACATAAACTGAGCTTTTCCCTTGAATGACCATGTTGGTGTTTGAATCTTTGAGTGTGTGTGATAGAGGATGGATGGTGGTAGATCTTCAAAAGCTTTGCGTGGTGGAGGATGTGGCGCTGAACCACGGGTCATGAGGGGAAGACCTAGAGTCGAAAAGGTGGTTCATGAAGAACCCGAGACCACTTATCCAGAGGGCAGAGAAGAGAGTGCTAATCTAAGAGCCTCAGTGAAGGAGGCGGTTATGGAGGAAGTGCATCAGTTCATGCACACGATCCTACCGTCTGTGGTGACTGAAGTGATAAAGGTTGATAGAGATAAGGAGAGAAGGGAAAGGAGTAGGCCTACGGGCGAAAGAAGACAGCCTGAGACTAAGACGGTTCTATCTGATGACGAAGAGGAAGAGGAAGAATAAGAACCTACGCTGGAGGCGACCCGAGGTTGCAACTATGGGGCATTTCAATGATGCAAGCCTCCTTCTTTTGAGGGTAACGACACTGCTGCTGCGGCTCACCAGTGGGTGAGAGTAATAGAAGCTGTTCAGAATATCAGCGAGTGCCTAGAGGATCAAAAAGTGAAGTTTACTGCCCACTCTTTTGTGGACTCGACTCTATGTTGGTGGGATAATATAGTCCATGCTGAGGGTAGTCGGGCTATTAGGAGGATGAGATGGTTTGAACTGAAGAAGTTGGTGATTGAGGAGTTTTGTCCTCATAGGGAGATGCACAAGGTTGAGTGGGAGTTCCTGTAGTTGGAGGCGGGGACGATGACACATCAGCAGTATACCACCAAGTTCAATGAAATGGCACGGCTGGTGCCTCACCAGGTGACATCTCTATCACAAACGATCAAGAGGTATATTTAGGCTTGCCAGTGGAAATCCACAGGCACATGATCGTTGCTCGACCGAGCACGTTTAGGTCGGCGGTTGACTTTGTGGGGAGATTATATGATGAAATAACTGTGGTGGTGACAGAAGCTAGCATAGAAGGAGGGAGCGATTGGAATTTGAACAGGAAGCGATTTGGACGTGGTGGGGCCGCTCCAAGTAAGAAAGGTGCACGGGTGGATGACCGGCATGTGGTCACATCTATTGTAGGGTCGAGAAGGTGTGACAAGTGTGGATATCAACACCCCAAGGAATGTAGATTGGGGACCAATGTATGATCCTGTTGTGGAAGAACCGGACATGTGGCAAAGAACTATGGTGTGAGGAGGTGTTATTCTTGTGGTGAGGAAAGCCACGTGTGTAGGCATTGCAAGAAACCGAGGGCTGAAGGTTTGAGAGTGAAGTGGGCTGGAGTAGAAGGGCAGAGGCAAATTCCAGAGCGTTCCAATGACACAAGGGGGAGGCTAGGACGGACCTCGATGTCATGTCAGGTACGTATCTAGTAACCAAAGTGTCTGTGTCATTTAAATTCTGGTGGTAGTAAAAGTTTTATTTCTGCTGCTTTCTGTACTAAATTGCCTGTTAGTAGTAGAAATATAGATACGCCCTTTGATGTAGAAACTGCCATGGGAGGGTCTACCCGGATTTCTGAGATGATAGAGGATTATGACATAGAACCAGAATGTCATAAGTTTGCTGTTAGACCATTTGTGATGACCTTAGGCGGGTTTGATGTAGTCCTAGGAATGAATTGGTTGGCGGATTACGAGGCGAATATCGTGTGTCGCAAGAAGATGATTTGGTTGACAGTGCTTGAAGGGAATACGGTAGCGGTTTATGGTGATCGAGTCACAATGATTCCAAAGGGGATTTCGATGGCGGTGGCAGGAAAGTGCATGAGGCATGGGTATAGTGCCTACATGGCTTATGTGAAGGATGTGGATATGCCAACACCACAACTGTCTGATGTACAGGTTGTGTGTGGCTTCCCGGAGGTGTTCCTAGGAGACTTACCGAGAGTGACACCAGACTGCGGGATTGAGATCTAGATTGATTTGATACCGATTGCCCAACCTGTTGCTAAGGACCGTAGCGGTTTGCTTTGACTGAGATGACGGAACTGATGGAGCAACTATAGGAATTGCTTGATTATGGGTTCATTAGACTGAGTATCTCCCCTTGGGGTGCTCCGGTCTTATTTGTGAAGAGAAGGATGGTAGTATGAGAAGGTGTATAGACTACCGTGAGTTGAACAAGTTGACAGTGAAGAACCGGTACCCCTTACCGAGGATTCATGACCTAGTTGATCAGCTTCAAGGTGCCAGATGGCTCTCGAGGATAGATCTTCGATTTGGCTACCATCAGATGAAAGTTAAGGAGCAAGATATTCCTAAAACAGATTTTCGCACGGGTTAGGGACGAAGTGCACCATATTCAGCCGAGATACCTAGAGTAGGAGAGGTGACCTATAGATTAAAGCTACCAGACGAGTTAAGTGGAATTCATCCGACTTTTCATGTATCTCATCTGAGGAAAGGTATAGTAGACGAGGATATGGTTGCACCACTAAAGGATATCACAGTGGATGAACGGCTCAATAATTTGGATCCACCAGTGGTGATCATTGATCCTAAAGAGAAGAGGTTAAGGAATAAAGTGGTTCCTCTTGTGTGTGTACAATGGAAGCAGAGGAGGGATCCAAGTCTACGTGGGAGACTGAAGAAGAGATAAG
Organism: Flaveria trinervia; assembly: GCA_025506515.1. Taxonomy (NCBI): domain Eukaryota; kingdom Viridiplantae; phylum Streptophyta; class Magnoliopsida; order Asterales; family Asteraceae; genus Flaveria; species Flaveria trinervia. The sequence continues at coordinate 29,494,887 of CM046442.1, forward strand.
ACAACACTACCCACAATTGGTTGAGGAATAACAGGTTTCAGGGACGAAAACTATTTAAGGGGGGTGGACTTGTAACACCCGATTATTTCCTATGAAGCTAAGGAATGATGAAAAAGAAATAAAGCCCAAAGTCGAGCGACCAAACTTGCCAAAATAGGGAAAATCTTTGGAGGAGTGGGGGTATAAAAGGGGCATGGCAGCCCATTCTCCTCTTATTCTCCCCTTTACATTCGGTTAGAGAGAGAGAGAGAGTGAAAGGAGAAAGAGCAAAACCTAGGGTTTTTGAAGAATCGAGGTGCAAAAGTCGAAGGCAAACGAGTTTGTGAGAAGCTCTACTCGAAGAGGCTTTCAAGGTGAGTTCTAGGACCCCCCTTTTACACGTTTTCAACTCATTTGGGGCTGGAACACATTGTAAAACCCGTTTTTAGAAGTGTGTAGATGAACCCGTTTGTATGTGTATGTGTATGATGCGGGTGAGGTTTGATATCGGGCTTGGTTGTGCTTTAATGGTGTTGTGGTATGCATTCCTAAGGTTTAGGATTGTTGATTTGGGCTTAGAACAAGTTTGAGAGGGTTTGGAGGCCGAAAAGTGAAGATTAGGTTTGGGATGAACTGCATTGTACACTCAGCTAGGGCTCATGCGACTGGAGGTCCATGCGTCCGAATGGCAAGCGACTGGAGGCCACACAGCCAAAGGCATGCGACTGAAGTCTGCGCATGGACGCTATGCGACTGAGAGTCATAGGCATGAGGGCCATACTATTGAAAGAAATGCGGATGGGTGCCATGCATTTGAAGGAAATGCGGATGAATGCCATGCATTTGAAGGAAATGCGGATGAGTGTCATGCGACTAAAGGAAATGCGGGTGAGGGCCATGCGACTGAAGGAAATACGGATGAAGGTCATGCAACTGAGGTCCATGAGCCCGAATACCATGCGACTAAGGTTCATACGCATGGGAGTCATACAACTTGAGGCTATGCGAGTGGATGTCCATACGCCTAATTGTTCAATTGCCCATAGAGTCTATTCGCCTTGGTGTTCTCATACACATGGAAGACCATGCGACTGAATAGGGTTCGTACGCTAGAATCAACATAGTTGATCATATGACTTTCGGGGAAAGTGCAGATGTAGGTTTTGACCTTTGAGGTTATAGGTGATGATGGGCAGGACTGGTGATATGAGTTGTTGTATGTTTATGATGGTATGTATGATGTATGCTATGTATGTATGATGGTGCCGTGTACGGAGATGTTTGTATGTTTATGTTTATGTTCCTGTTATGTATGTGTATCTTTCCTGTGGCTTTACGTCGAATGTTAATGAATGAAATGAATGTATTATGTAACATATAGTGAAAGATAATGAAAGAGGAACATAACGATGGTGTGCATGCATTAGTGTAAGAGAAGGTATGGAAAGGGTTGCAAGATATATGTACAGAGGTGCACGATTCTAAAATGCCGTAAGCTCAATTGTGTGTGGTTTAGCTAACCCTTAAGGATACACGCAGGGGTTCCAGTCTTTGTGACTGACCAATGGTGTGGTACATGGTGTATAATGGTTACCCACCTCGGTGCTGGTGCCAGGCTATGTATAGTGTGGAAGTCATTTTATGATCTTCGGCCCAGTACCCAAGTATGCATAATGTGGGGGTGTAGTATACAATGGTTTATAGTGGTTACCCACCTCGGTGCTAGTGCCGGGCTATGTGCAGTGTGGAAGTCATTTTATGATCTTCGGCCCAGTACCCGAGTATGCATAATGTTGGGGGTGTAGAATACAGTTGGGATCTTTGTCGCTTACCCCAATGTTCGTGACAGGCTATGTGCAGTCTGGAAGTCAATTATGAACTTCGGCCCAGTACCCGATTTGTTTGGGGCATAGCTGTTGACACTGATCCTGAAAGTGATAATGAATGTGATGAAGAAGGAAAGAGTTAATGAAAGTATGTGATGAACGATGATGAAGATAATAACTATTATCTATGTGTACGTACGATGTGTGATCACGTTCTAAGACTGTTATGCTTTGACAGAAATTAAAAAAACAGTTTTTAATGAAAGTAAAGTATGTTTTATTATAAAACTAGAACTCACTCAGCAACGCTGACTTTTATGTGTTTCCAATTAGCAGGTAAAGTTGTTGAGTATGGCACGAGATGGCTACTAGGCCCTTTTGGATGGCATACATATTTATAATGCTTTTGTGTTGAAATGTAACATGTATTTTGTAATTTGACAACAATGTATTATTTTGCAAAAGCTTTTGTAATGCAACGAAATGGATGTTTTAAATGTTTCCACTATAATGTTTTTATCAATTTAAAGTAATTATATGTTTTATGCGCAATGATTGACCAGCTGTAATCATCCCGGGAACGGGGCCTTACGTCAATATTCAAAACAATTGAATAGTAGATCTTGGTTATTGATTGACATTCATATATTGGTCATATTTTAATTGAACAAATACATTGACAATATCCTTAATTTGATATATATTTATCATTGAAAGGATTGACTGATTTGTGACCACAACTACTTGTTTATTATAATTCAAGTATTGTCACTAATTAGTTCATTTCTTGAAGGATACTCTGTAATAGTTAAAATCTTAGATCTTAACTAAACATGAGTAACTTTGATGGATCGTCATACCAACCTCCAAAGTTGGAAATAGGGTGAGCAAAAAACCAAAATAACCAAACTGTAACCAAATAACCGATGCAACTGAACAGATAAAACTGAAACCGCTGGAAAACCGATAGTTTGGTTTGATGATTTTGTTAAAACTGAATTTTTCAGTTTGGTTTTGGTTTTGCTTGTAGTAAAAACTGAAAAAACCAAACCGAAGCCATATAATCAAATTTGTAAATTTAGAAGTGTAATCATATACTTATAAAAATTATTAGCCTATTAGTTACTTATTTAACATGTGTTATCGAAAAGAAATTAAATGTGTAGGTTTAAATAATAATATTTATTTATTTTTATTTGAATTGATAGATTAAAATGTTTTGTTGAATATATTGTTCTTACATTTTAAGAATTGCATTTAATTTTAATGTCAACTAAATTATAATAATATATAGATTATATTTAAAGATCAACAAAATAATGTAAGGTCAAACTTTTTGGCTTAAATTCATGCTTTAAACAATTTTTTCTAAAACTTGAAGCAAAAATGGGAAAACCGAAAAAAAACCAAAAACCGAACCGAAACCAAAGTTAAAACCGAAAATCAAAAACCGAAAAAACTGAAACCGAATGGTTTTAAAAATCTAAAAACCGAAATATCGGTTTTTGGTTTCGGTTTTAGGCCAAAACTGAACCAAACCGACCATGCACACTCCTAGTTGGAAATAAAAGGAGTCTTCAAATCCTGAAAAATCAAGTTCAGAAATCATGTTAATTATATAGATTTTGACTTATGGGACTCAATAACTGAAGATCCTTATATTCCACCCACTCTTGTGCCGGATTATAATGACAACATCAACTCATAAGTACAAAGGATCTGATGATGTTAAAAAAGTGAAAGTTGATATTAGAGCATACAACTTGCTTAATATGGCTTTACCTAAAGAAATATTAGTCAGGTGTGAGAATTATAAAACAAAAAATTCCTTGTGGAAGATTCTTCATACACTCTACGAAGGGAGTGATGAAATCAAAAGCATTAGAAAGGACACCCTTCAGTCACAATATGAAACCTTTCATCATATTGAGGGTGAATCAATTCCTCAACAACTCCATAGATTTATTCAATCGGTTACAGAGATAAATATCTTGGAGTTAAAATACACAAATGAGGAACTAAACAAGAAGATGCTTCATACTTTTCCAGAAAGTTGGAAGCAAACTATGTCCATGTTCAAAAACACAATTGACCTCAAAGCACCTAGTTTAGATACGTTAGCTAAAGATGAGTCTGTTGAAATGGATGAGAATCAAGAAACAAGAGTGTGAGAACTCATGTATCATCATATCACTTTAAAGAAACAAAAAGTGCAGGAAGTGCCTTTATTTCCAACAATGATGGTGATAACTCTTGTACTTTGAGTGAAGATGAAGAGGAAGTAAGTTTCTATGCATTAAAGCCTTCTAAGAAATATTCTCAAAGTAAGTCAAGAAAAAATAAAGGAAGAACTGTTGATCAAAGAGATACATCATCAGCAAAGCCTTCATTAAATAACAATCAAACAGAGTCGTCGCTATTATTATTCTGGACTTTGAAGAACAAAAAGCAGCTTTTACAGCTTTCTGCTCAAGTTTTCAAGCTTACCTTGGAAGCTCTTTAACATCTGCCAACATTTTCCAGCAGGACTTGGAAGAACTACATCCAGATGTAGTAGAGGAGATGGACTTATAATTGTTGATACATGTGTCCCTAGTTTCTGATCTTAATGTAATATCTTTGTATTGTCTTACACTTATGTAATTGTAATTGTACGGGTACTTAATGAAATAAAATATGTGGTTGTGCTTAATGTTGAATATTTCATTGATTGGTATGTAATAATGCTTATTGACTTAACTATATAGGTTGTGATTGTTTGAGTAATATTTAAATCAATTATTCACTATGAAACATATTCAAACTTAATCATGTGAAGTTCTCATGTGATTGGCCCATGCTAATGGACCATACGCATGAACAACTTCATTCTAATGAACCAATCGTACGAATGAACCAGGAGACTGGATCAGTCGCATGATTGAAACATGAGATTGACTCAGTCGCACGACTAAAAACTCAGTTGTGCGAATGGATCAACCGCATGACTCAATCGCACAAATGAACCATGTAAATGGTCCAGTCGCACGATTAAGAAACCTGAACCTTTAAATACCACTTAATTTGTGGAAAAAAGCGAATCATTCAATTCACTTCGACTCCAGACGTACCCTAGCCGTCCAGAAGCCTCTAAGTTCGTACTCCAAGTTCATAGAACGCTATAGATCGATTCCTAATCGATTCTTGACGTTAGATTCAATACATTATTATTACTACGTGCGTTCTCACTGATTGGATCGCCAATCAAATAGGATTCCGCACTATTTGATTTTGTTTAACACATTAATCAGTTGGGTTTCATTCAAATACCAGATCCCAACAAGTGGTATCAGAGCCTTGTCTTTTGATTACGTGTTGATTCAATAGTTTTGACACAAAAATTGTGTTTTGCATCAAAAACACAATCTTTTTGTGTCTAACGGAGTCTTAGACGTTTCCTGATTGAAAAAGTTGAGTTTTTCCAGCATACGGCTACTAGGTTTGATAAAATTCGAGTTTTTATGGTCAAATCAAGTTAAATCTACGAATTATCAAACTTCAGCAAGTTCAGTCGCACGATTAGACTATTCGCATGACTGAGTTCATTCGCACTCTCCAGCCACACGATTGGACTCATTCGTACCTTCAATCGTACGACTGAGAACTTCATTCGGACTGTTCAATCGCATTTGTTCATTCGGGTGACTGACTCATCCGCATTAGTTCACTCGCACAATTGAACCATCTGCATTGTTCAATTGCACGAATAAGTTCAATCGCATACCTCCATTCGCATACCTTAGCAGTTTGTTAAACAATAAAGTCCAACCTAATGGAGGACCAGTTTTCAGCATAGACAACAAGTAGAGACAAATTTGTGGGAGGCCATCGAGTCGGGTTATAGCATGCTAGTAGGAGCTGACGGAGTCAAACTTACTCTAAGTGGCATGTCGGATGCTCAGAAGGTAAAAAAAAAGCTGAAAAAAAGTCTATGCTTTGCTTACTCAGTCTATTCCGAAGGATATTTTCCATCAGTATTCGAAGTATACTCAAGCAAAGAAACTTTGGGATGTGTTGGAAAAGAGGTATGACAGACATGCCTCTCTGAAGACCGTCAAGGTAAAAGCCTTGAAGAAGGAGTTTGACAACTACTCTTCTACGGGAAAAGAAGGCCTTGATGATGTGATCGATAGATTCTACCACCTGATGAGTGAGATGCACACTCATGGAGTGGTTACATCAATGGAGGATAAGGTATCCAACTTTGCTGATGGATTACCAGAAAAATGGGCTTCGTTTGTCTCTAATCTTAGACAGAATGAAGTGCTCTCGAAGTTAGATATAAATGACTTCATTCTGAAACTGAGAGAAGAGGAGCTTAGCATGAAGTATCGAGCCCAAAAGGCTAACTACGATCAGAATCCTGCACTTTACAATGCTACTCCTTCGGTCAAGACATCTGGAGCGCCACTGCAAACCGCCTTCATCTCAAGCGCAGCAGTTCCAGCATAACCCTCAACTTCAGGATCCGAAACGTCAGGGTCGTCTAGCACCCAATATATGATACTTGAATCTAATGCAGCAAAGATCAAAACCGACAACTTCGGGAATGTGACTGTGGAGATGGCCAGAGAACATATGGACCTCTTAGCTGTGGTGGTTCAATCCTACGATGGATTAGTTGCTGGAAAGATAGGAAACTGACACCTGGCAGATGAAGATTATGAGCAGGTGGATGAGATGGAGTTGGAACGTATGGACATAATATGGGCCCTGGCAAGTGCTGTCCGACGAGCTAAAAAGTTTGTCAAAAAGACCAGTCAGAATTTGGTTGCAACAAAAGACACAACCTTTGGGTTCGATAAGTCAAAGGTTACATGTTTCAACTACAGTAAGAAGGGACACTTCAAGAGAGAGTGTGTAAAACCAAAGAAGACAGGTAATGGCAATCCCTTCTCGTCCTTTAATCGTCAGGACAAGGACACATCTAGTAGCTCTAACTCATCCAGTAAGGACCCAAAAGCCTTAACTACTAACGAGGATGAAGGACAAGACTGGACCTTTCGGTTCGTGTCACCAGGAGAGTCCAATATAGCTAGTGTGGAGGATATTGATGACGATTCTGTGAGTGAGGGAGATATATCAGTAGAGCTCGCGATGTCAAATTCTGAAGACACTGCAAATGTGGTCAACCACCTGCCTGAAGAAGAAAAATCTACTTCATCATCTGATTCACCAAAACCTGAGACAACCGAGTCTGCACTCATGGCTGTTTCCTCTTCAACATCTCAGGTAAGTACTACTGACCAACTGTTTATAATCATGCTTGCTTAGAATGTAATAAATTCAGAGAAAGTATAGATTCAAAATTTTCTAGGCTATTAGATCATAATGATAGCTTAGTAAAGGATCTGGAACTGTGCACAGAGGCAAATAGAGTGTTAAAACAAAACGAGCACAGTTACAACGAAAAGATAGACCTATTAAATAAACAGCTTAGGGAAACTGAGGTAGTTGCTTTTAACCAAGAAAATGACATTAGGTACTATCTGAACTCTCTAGAGGACACTAAGAAGCAACAAGCAGTTTTAGAAGTAGAAGTCAACTCATTAAAACAAAAACTGCATAGTTGGACAAGCTCATCACACATTGTCCAACACTTAGTGAGAGAGAGAAATAATGGGGAGGGACTGGGATACAAAGTGGTTCCACCACCACTGAGACCTTAATGAACACCAAAAGTAAACCAATTAACAATAACCCCATCAAGGATCACGTGGTGTCTACTCCTCTTGTTAATGATCCAGATTCCATAAGTAAATCAAGTGAATTCGACTCTAAACAAAAGGAGGCCACTTCAAAGGCAATAGAAAAGATGCCTTGTGTTAACCTGGAAAAAGAATTTGAAAAAGTTAGTTTAAAGTCAGGGTCAAACAAAGTCAAACAAGAACCTAAAAGGACTATAAAACCTAATCAATCATGTGCATCATGTCACGGTCCAGGTAAACAAGAGATCAAAGTTGTAAAATCTGGTAAAGCAATTAAGTTTGTAAAACCCTACCATACAACTAACAAAGAAGTGTCTCAATCTAAACATAATAAGGTGACCGTGTGGCATCTACATCTCCACCAAAACATATAAACCGTAAAGTTGAAAGCAGATCCTGCTATAATTGTGGAGAGTATGGTGACATAGCGTCTCACTGTCCTTATTACCAGACACCGAGGAGAAAAGTTGAACTTTCTGCTTCTACATCTAGATCTTTTAAGAGGAACTCAGTTACACCTCCTAAAAGGTATAGTGAACCCAAAGTTCAACCCATCAGCCAGTCGTCTGTTTATCACAAACAGGCCTTACACAAATCTGGATTATGGAAAGAAAAAACCTCCTCAGTGCCTGAAAATGAGAACAAAAAGAAATTCGATCAACATTCAACCTCAAAGGGTCAGTAGGTTGTGTTTATGATGTGTGATGCCTCAGGAAACCTAAGCCAGTTAAGGCTTGGGTTCCTAACATGAACTAATGTTTTCATTGAATGTGCAGGGTGTTCGCTATAGTGTTAAGACTAACACGTGGATTGTGGATAGCGGAGCATCCAGGCACATGACAGGGAATAGAGCTCTCTTATCAAATGTCAGACAAATTAAAGGAGGGCATGTTTCATTTGCTGGAAACAAAGGTGGGTACATCACAGCCCAAGGAGAAGTGGGAAATGAGAAGGTTAAGTTTGATAAGGTAAACTATGTCCAACAATTACAAAATAACTTGCTTTCAGTCTCTAAAATCTGTAATAAAGGATTCAAGGTAGTTTTTGACAACAAGAGGCGTTACGTTCTAAAGAAGGACTACGTGATCCCGGAGGACCAGATCCTAATGTCAGCTTCAAGATATAATGATCTATATGTCTTGGATCTCGCAAAGGCCTCCACAACGGATTGTGAAGTCCAATGTTCTTGTCCAAAGCTACTGAGAAGGACTCCATCTCCTGGCATAGGAGAATGGGACACATAAATCCTAGGAAAATGAATCACTTGATCCAGAATGATCTTGTGAGAGGAGTAAATGTCAAAAATTTTCAACTCCCGGAATTCTATGTTGAATGCAAAAAGGGCAAACAGATAAAGAAATCTCATAAGGAAAAGAAAGTTCATTCTATAGAACTTCCTCTTGAGCTTCTTCACATGGATCTGTTTGGTCCAGTCAGTACAAGAAGCATCGCTGGTGACTTGTATTGCTATGCAGTTACCGATGACTACTCAAGGTTCTCTTGGGTAATGTTTCTGAAATCCAAATCAGAAACATTTGAATCCTTCAAGGAATTGGTAACTACACTGGAATCCCTATACAAGCTGAAGGTATGATAGTTTTTCCAGAGGATGGAACAAGTTTAAGACAACGGAACCAAGTTTAAGAATCAGAGGATGGAGGCCTATTGCAAGGAAAAGGGAGTTGTGCATCAATTTACCTCGGCTTATACCCCTTAGATGAACGGCGTTGCTGAACGGAAGAACCGCAACTTGATAGAGACGGCATGGACTATGCTAGCAGACTCGAAACTGCCTATCCAATTTTGGAATGACGCAGTGGCAAATGCATGTTATACCTTTAATCTAGTTTTGGTAGTAAAACGGCATGGAAAAACGTGCTACGAGTTATTACAGCGACGTAAACCTAACTTGGAATATCTCGAGCCGTTTGGCGCTCCGTGCACCACTTTGAAGAAGACTCAGGAGGGAAAATTCAATGAGAAGATTGATGAAGGTATCTTTATAGGATACAACATACCGAACAAGAGAGTTTACAACAAGTCAACAGGCCAAGTAGAGGTGTGGTGTAATGTTGATGTTCAGAGATACATCACACCGCCTGCTGGAAAAGGGCCTGCCTACTTCTTCGACTATGATGGATTCTTCAAGAGCTTCAACATACCTCTTTCCTCTTTAGAAGACGAGTTGGCAAACAAGATGATGTACGATGTCTTGAACACCATCTCAAGATTCAACAAGTCATGACACTACCAGCTCAGGGGGAGCAGTTGATGTGAGTGATTCTTCCTTTGATGAAGAAAATGAGGAAAATGATTAGATCAACCAGGATGTACAGGTTCCAACTACCACAAGTTCACAAGCATCGGCTAGTGATGCCTTTGAACCATCAGAACCATCAGAACCTCAGACTCCGACTGCCTCAGATCCAGAACCAAATGTTCAAAATCTTGACTCTGAGGTGGTTGTTCTGACAACTCCTGGATCATGTCTAAACGTCTATCATCCATTGGATAATATTATAGGAGATGTGAGATCAGGGGTTCAGACTACAAATCAGCTATACTCAGCTGATTATGCCTCCGTGATGGAAAAAGGATATTCACGATGGTGCATACCGTTGCTTTGTCTCTCAGTTTGAACCAAAGTATGTTAGTGCAGCACTAAATGATGAGGCTTGGGTTAGTGCCATGCAAGAAGAACTTCTTCACTTAAGAAGTTAGGTGTATGGACTCTAGTTGATAGACCTAAAGTGCTAAAGTCATTGGCACCAAATGGGTCTTGAAATGCAAGAAAGATAATCAGGGAGTGATCATCAGAAACAAGGCTCGGCTTGTTGTTCAGGGTTTTTGACAAGTTGAAGGTATCGACTACAATGAAGTATTTGCACCAGTGTCAGGGATGGAAGCCATTCGCATCTTCCGTGCCTATTCATCTTATATGAAAATCAAAGCATATCAGCTAGATGTTAAGAGTGCATTCCTTCATGGTTGGATCAGAGAAACAATGTATGTCAGTCAACCCGAGGGATTTGAGGATCCATATCATCGGGATAGAGTTTACAAACTCAACAAGGCTCTATACAGGCTTCATCAAGCTCCAGGGGCTTGGTATGAGAAACTCTCGACTCATCTTGTGAAACACGGAATTCGCAGGGGAGTAATTGACTGCACACTGTTTGTCAAAGAAAAAGATGGAGACTTACTGCTAGTACAGATCTCTGTAGATGACATAATCTTCGGTTCAAAGAACGAAGAATTATGCAAAGAATTCGAAGCAGTAATAAAGGCGGAGTTTGAGATGAGTGCCATGGGGGAGATCAAGTTCTTTCTCGGGTTACAGGTGGATCAGACACCAAATGGAATCTTCTTAGATCAGACCAAGTATGTAGGGGATATTCTCAGTCGGTTTGACATGGAGAATGCTTCCACAGCTGCACTCCACTGGCTACAAACCATGATGTAGCACCCGATGAAAATGGTGATCTGGTAGATGCCACTATGTACCGAGGGATGATTGGATCTCTCATGTATCTCATTTCCTTAAGACCTGATATCATGTATGCTACATGTTTATGCTTATGATATCAGGAAAAGCCTAAGGTGAACCATCTAATTGGGGTCAAAAGGATATTTCGTTATCTGAAGGGCACACCCACACTTGGGTTGTGGTATCCTCATGATGATGACTTTGCTCGGATTACGGCGGCTGCAAGATGAACTACAAGTCTACATCAGCAGGGTGTCAGTTCTGTGGGAGAAGATTAGTAACCTGGCAGTGTAAGAAGTAGACCTCGGTTGTATTGTCAACCTGTGAAGCCGAATACGTTGCTGCTGCAAGCTGTTGTTCCCAAATCATATGGATTCAACAACAAATGCAGGATTACGGTTTGTATTTCACTTCCACTCCTATCTTTGTTGATAACTCTACTGCAATTGCAGTCACTAAAAACCCGGTCCAACATCCTAAGACCAAACACATTGGAATCAAATATCACTTCATACGTGATTGTTTTGAAAAGAATTTAATCGATGTGATAAAAAATAAACACTCATTTTCAACGCGGTGACCTCTATACAAAAGCTTTTGACAAACCACGTTTTCTATATCTGTTAGAGGTCAATGGCGTTAAAAAGAAAAGTGAGGTCATTCCTAAAGATGACCGTGTATAGTCCGATGCGTCGTGTCTAGTTTCTTTTGATTTTTAAATTCTAATTTTCTTTTATTCTCTTGTTTTTTTGTGTATCTTAATTAGTTCAAATACAATTGGTTTCTTTCCTTGCACATTAAAATCCTAAAACGCAAATCCATAGTGGTTTTAAAATTTTAGGGGGAGAATAGGTCTACGAAAGAAATAAATTAAAAAAACGAGGGAAAAGGAGAGGCAAGCTGAAAATAAATAAGATCGTATGTGTGATACCGATTCAATGTTTGGAATATGATAGTACACAGGTACAAACCATTTGGGACTTTAAAATTCAAAATTGAAAAAGATACAAAGTTCAAATATAAGTCTATGTAGTCTGAGCAATATAAAAGGAATATGATAGATAAGCTAGCTACTACTAGGTAACACAAAAAAAGTAGACCTAGAGGTTGCTAGAACACAAATGATATGTCGGTAGATTCAAAACAATAGATGACTAGACCTTTTGGTGATCTCAATATTAAACTGAAATGTTTGGCTAGCTATGGGTAACACCTTATCCCTGGTTAACACAGTCAACAAGATTCCAATAAGGGGTGACGAACAAAATAAATGCCACAAAAGTGTGCGTAAGACCAAAGCTTGAGCAAAAGCACATGAAAAATGCAAATACAATCAAACTGATAACCTGTGGTGTCGGTAAGATCTGTGCAAAAAGAAGAACAATTGCTCAAACAAGAAGATAGGTTATGTGCCTCTCTGCTGTGCAGTGGCACTAACCTGAGGATAAGCATAACCTATATATTCTAGAACTCATTGTTGTTTACCGCCTCTCTGCTGTGCGATGGCATTGACCTGAGGATTGGCTTCTCTTTGAAAATTCTAAGAATAGTCTCTTCTTGAACTCTACTTTAAGACCACTCAAAAATCTCCCGAGGAATGTTGATTACCATATAAGTGTGGGATCCACAAATGCTTGTTGAAATAAACAAACCTTTAAAACGATCACCCAACTCAGTTGAAAGTCTGTGTATGGATTTAAGAGGATAAGTATACTGACAATCACTGTGGCTACAATTCTTGAAAGTTCAAATCAGTGTGGGGACCTAATAGTACTAGTATGATTTCCTAAACTTGCTAAATGGCTCTAGATAAAAAACACAAATAGAGCATCAAAGGTTTTAACTAACTTGTCTCAAATGATTTGAATATCCTGTATGATTCCAGCTTAAATTGGCTCATGTATGGTTTAAAAGATTAAGGCTGCCCTCTCAGAGAATGATTCCTTAGAGTTACATCTTAGGATTAACTCTCACAAAACACAAAAACCTGCCTTAGTGTAATTTTCAGTGTTAATTCTTTTTATGTAAGTACAACATTAGTCTATTTCAGTTCGGTGTAGCATCAGACTATGTCATGGAAGTTGATAAGGGACCTTATCATCTAAAAGGTCACATCTGAAGTGACCACATGTGCTTTCAAGTAAAAATTGGGTCACATCTGAGGTGACAAAATGTCTTAAAAGGATCACGTCTGAGGTGATCAAAAGGTTTAACTTAGAATGATCATGTCTGAGATGATCAAGTGTTCATAATATTAAATCAACAGTTTAAAAGGGTCTAAAAGTCAATGGTCATAAAGTCAGAGAAATTTCAAGAGTATGACCCATTCGCATGACTGAACCATGAGTATCGACCAATCTTGTGAATGGACCATACTCATGCATTAAACAACCGAATGGATTATCAGAATGAGCCATTCGTCCGAATGGGACTGTGCGAATGAGTCAGTCGACCCACTGAGCTTTAGTCGGCTGACTGAAGGTGAACGACTGAGTCAATCGCCCGACTGAGTTTCATTCGCCCGAATGAACTGAGCGAATGAGTCCAGTCGACCGATTGAACTCAGAGTCGGTATATAATGGGCCACAGTCGATCGCATTCTTCTCACCACTCCCAATCGCCCTTAAATCTCACATCATACCGTTACTCTGCCCAAATTTCTTTAGACCTCGATTACACTTCCTTCTTGATATTCTGACATGTGTCTGCATTTATACAGGTATAATGTAATTAAATCTCACCGAAATCAGAAGAAATGGTGCCCTAAGTAGTGATTCGCGATTGAAACAAGAACCGAACCACTCAATGCACTAATAACCTACTGAAACCATGTAAAATGTTAAAAATAATGTTATTAGGTTATTAGTTAAGTGATTGCGAGTATAAAGAACCTTTACACAACGTTTAATTTCATGAATTGGTCAAGATTCAAACCTAAGTCGACCAAACAGTAGGTCATGCGACTGGTCGTATGGATGAACTCCAATTGCACGATTGAGCTGGCCGAATAGCTCAATCGGCCGAATGTGTCATGCGAATGAGCTCAGTCGGCCGACTGAACCAATCGTAGGCTCAGTCAACTGATTGAACTAAGTCACAAGTTCATTCACCCGAATGAGTCCAGTCGCATGATAGGATAGCCGACTGAACACAGTCGCATGAATGAATAAAAATGAATTCTTTCAAGTTACTTAGAACTGGTATGTGTTATGTGAGTATCTAATGTTTATGTATTCTGTGTTACAGATTGATGGTGGAGAGATGTCTATCAATCCCAAGGACAACATCTGTGCTCATTCAGACCACACAACTCGAAATGGTGCCGAGTTTGCCAAGATCATCGCTTTTCTCAAGCGATCAAGGATACATAAAGCCATCTCTACACCATGCAGTCCCTATAGGTCTATACACCAGACCTTTTGGGAGAATGTATCTGTGGATATATCACGAGAGCCATACAACATTAGGAGCTCCATCTTTGGTATGGACATAGAGATTATAGCTGAAGACATTCAGCATGTACTTGGGTTGGGAGATGATGCTGGATACCCCTTCAAGCTACACCCGCTGATAGTGAGAGGCTGCTTTATGAGGATTAAGTATGCTCGGAACATCAACTCAGCTGTGCTCAACAAGAGCAACCTATGTCCCTAGTACAGTACTTGGCACATGTCATACTGAAATGCATTGCTTCCAGAAGGGGCGGGTTTGATGATCTTTCAGACCAGATCCAAAATGCCTATGTGGCACTGGTGCTGAACTACCCCTTCAGCTTCTCGAGCATGATTTTTTCTTACCTTGTGGAGAATCGGGAGGCAAAGGGAAAGGAGGGATTTTGTATGTACCCCAGATTCTTGCAGCTGATTTTCGATGAGAAGCTGCCATCACTTCCAAAGGAGCGCCACAATGTTATGGCTCTAGAGATTATGGACGATACGACTCTGGGTCGTATGAGAGTCTACCGGGGTAAGCATGTAAAGCCCCTGGTGAAGAGACTGATAGGTGATCTGGCCAATGAGAGTTATGTGGCACCTGGCAGACGTAAGTGGCGTCACACAGACAACGACTCTGATGATGAGCAGCTACAGCTCCCATAGCATGACTCTGATGATGATGATAGCGGGGATGCAGGAGATACATTGCCCACTCGTCCAAGTGGCCCCACTACTGATAGTGCATCTCCTGTATCTGCCTCCACTCTAGATATTGCAGAGTCCGCTGGCTTCCACCGAGAATTTATACCTGATGAGGAGGAAGAGGAGTCAGATGAGGAGCCACTAACCCGGACTGTGGGAAGTAAGTTGTTCCCACAGACCAGGGGCTCCGCGTGGTTGGTGGACACCTCGGCGGATTGGGAGAGACTACTGCTGACCCTACATATACTCCTGATCTGCCAGGTTATGTTCCAGGGGGAGCATCCTCCTCGACTAGATCGAGGAAGAAGAGGATGGCTCACCCCACGGCTTGAAAAAGAAGAAGCACAGAATCACCTTCATCACCACCACAGCCACCACCATACCTACCACCACAGCCGCCATCCCTACCACCATTCCTCCTCATACCACTACCACCCGTCCATCCACAACAACATCTTTCACACCTACACCACCACCATCATCTATACCACCTCCAATCTTCACCACTGTCACCACAACCACTAGCCATCCTAGAACACCATCTTCTTTCCCTCCATATTCATCAGGATCGCCTTTACCTCCCAGTGGGGTAGAGGAACAGCTCTCAGCACTTAACCAAATGGTGCTGAGGCTATTAGCTGTAGATGAAGAGAAGACCAATCAGATACAACAGCAGGTAGACCTGACCACTGTCCAATCTCAGCAGCTCTCATCAGGCTGGATTGATCGATGAGCAGGCGCATCAGATGTCTCAGCTCCAGAAGCAACACGCCAAAAGGATTGAGGAGCTGGAGGCTGCAAACAAATCTCTGCAGTTAAAGCTCAAAGGGTCCAAAGAAGAGCCCTTAAAGATAGGAGAAGGTGATGGAGATGATGATGTTGATGATGATGGTGATGGTGATGATCATTATGGTCATACTGATGTTAGTGATGATGATGATGACGACTCTTCAGTTGCGGGTGCCACATCAGCGAGTTAAAGAGGACCAAAAATACTCAAGATCCGAGTGCGTCCTCATCCATCCTGGTTGCAGAAGAGCCGATGATCCAGGACAAGAGTAATGCTTAGTTGTGTTATTGTTTTTTAAAATATTTTGTATTCGGATTATGTATGAAATTAATGAAATACATGTTTATATGTAATGTAAATAGTTATGTTTTCGATTATTATGGTTATGTCTTGATTGTTAACTAATGATTGATATATTGAATGTTTAAATCAAGCAGATCCAATTTTTCAAAGGGATGAACATGATATTGCTCCCCTTCAACAGGATCAAGACTGAACTAACCATGATTCTTGATCTGCAAGGGATGTTAGAAGATCAGTGAGTTACACCCCCGAAGAAGGGGAAATAATTCATGATCTTACTGATGAGAAACTGGCAGAAATGTTCAAGCTCAATCCTGATGAGATTGTAAAAGACACTCCAACTGTTGAAGGAGACAGTGATGACGACCTGAAAGACATCGATGAGATAGAGATGGAGGATGTCACGGCAGCTCACTATCCAGAGTATGCTGACAAAGAGGGAAATATGGTCCCCAATCTGGGTGATTCCCTAGTCAGTGATACATTTGATATATTGGATCAGATGGAGCAAGAGATTGAGAATGTTGAAGAACAAGCCCAAGCCTCAAGGCTGATGTTGAAATCAGAAAGGCTGAATGTACTGCATGTTTTGAGGAGTCCAAGCACAACGCCCTGCTCCTAACCAAATGTCTACACCAAGCTCTACAAAGTGAAGAAACATCAAAAGGTGTAAGGCAAGATTATCGCGTGGGCTCACTTTGATGATCTTAATGTATACGCGATAAAGAGAGAGATGGGTATCGAGTACTTTAGATTCCCGCATGATCTAAAGTCTCTACCTGGTTTTGAGCTCAACCAGCTGGCTAAACTAAGGCTACTATATGCTGACCCGAGGAAGATATCAGGCTGGTTTGAGGCTGCCGTGAAGAAAGAGTACCACACCCGGTGGGTCAACTTCAAACGTTAACAACCTATGAAGTATATCAGACGCTCTGAAGTTGATCCCATAACTGGAAAGCCCAAGATAATGCTGAAGTGGAGTCCCCCAAGAACAATGTCAAGAATCCCTCTCAGGGAAATGCCACAGGACTTCACTCCACACTTTAAATGGTGGTACTATGATCGGAGAACAGGGGAGGCAGTCATAGTTCTGAACAAAGAGGGCAAAATATCAGGGTATTTGATCCAATGTGGCTTACAAACTTGTCTGCTGATGATGTATACACATTATACAAGTGGAGATTGTTCTATGACACGTAAGATATTGTACCAGCCCTCCAATTCCAGAATGTGATACGACTCTGCTTTGCGTTTGAGATACACGCCGGAGTCACAAGAGAGGAGAAGTAGAAGAAGTACGAAGAGGTTATGAAGACTGTAAGACAATAGATGAATCTAGGTCCAAGGGGGAGTTTGTTGACATATGTGTCCCTAGTTTCTGATCTTAATGTAATATCTTTGTATTGTCTTACACTTATGTAATTGTAATTATATGGGTACTTCATGAAATACAATATGTGGTTGTGCTTAATGTTGAATATTTCATTGATTGGTATGTAATAATGCTTATTGACTTAACTATATAGGTTGTGGTTGTTTGAGTAATATCTAAATCAATTATTGACTATGAAACATATTCAAACTTAATCATGTGAAGTTCTCATGTGATTGGCCCATGCTAACGGACCATACGCATGAACAACTTCATACTAATGAACCAATTGTACGAATGAACCAGGAGACTGGATCAGTTGCATGATTGAAACATGAGATTGACTCAGTCGCACGACTTAAAACTCAGTCATGCGAATGGATCAACCGCATGACTCAATCGCACGACTGCACCATGCAAATGGTCCAGTCGTACGATTAAGAAACCTTAACCTACAAATACCACTTAATTCGTGGAAAAAAGTGAACCATTCAATTCACTTCGACTCCAGACGTACCCTAGCCGTCCAGAAGCCTCTAATTCGTACTCCAGGTTCATAGAACGTGTAGATCGATTCCTAATCGATTCTTGACGTCAGATTCAATACGTTATGCTTCTACGTGTGTTCTCACTGATTGGATCGCCGATCAAATAGGATTCCACACTATTTGGTTCGTTTAACACGTTAATCAGTTGGTGTTTCATTCAAATACCAGATCCCAACAATAATGGCAAATGAAAATGATTGATTATAGAGCCAACAATATCTGAGGAGAATAAGAATTTGGCTACAAGTAAATCTCAAATATTGGTGTTGATAAGTCTAAAGTGAGACGCTTCAAGTGCAATCTCTATGGACACTTTTCTAGAGAATCCAATCAACAATCAAGTCCTGAGTCATCACAACATCAGCAACATCAATCTCAGCAAACATCATCATCACAAAGACCCTTCAAGCAACCACCACTTACAAACTCATCCCCACCAGCCACAATACATGAGCATGAACAAGTAACTCCAAAGAAACTGGGTTGTTCATCCTTCAAGATAGAACTTGTGATTGGAGTATCTATGAGAAGAAAGTTTTGGAATAAAATCAAGCTTTAATTGCTCATATTGAGAACAAAGTTCCACCCATGGCTAGTAAGGTAAGAGATAGGTTGTGTTCATCAATATGTGTTGAGAAAGTTGAAAGATATAGAGTCCATGCTCAACAACTTACTCATAAAGTTAAAGAAACTATGATTTTGAATGAATCTCATGTAAGAGAACATAAATTATATCAAATAGAAATTAACTCTTTACGAAAGGATTTAGATAAAATAGTTTTAGAAAATTATAGTTTAAAGGAACAAGCTGAGCATGACCATTTCCTTAACTAAATCCATGGCTGATCATGCATCAACTGAAGTGAAACTTCAAAAGTTTCAACTTTCATGTCAATAGTATAAGAAATTATAAATTCTCATATTGAATCTAGAACAGGTCTGGGTTGGGATATAATGTTGTGGCAACTCCTATAAATAATAATTACACACCTTTCTTGAATCGATGACAAATAACTTGTCAAATCATTTTGTGCCAAGGGTAAGAATTTGACATTGATGAGTGTGATGACTTGGATGATTCTGATGAACATGATGATGATCTACTGAACAAGGGTAAGAATTTTGTTTTTGAAACAAACATTCCAAAAGTGCTTGAAGAAACAAAGTGTAATATCCTCCAAAACAAAGAAACATGCTGAAGACTATTTGCAAAAGAATAGCTCAGCTGAATGAAGGTCTTCAAGAACTACATCAGCAACAAAAACCTTCACATGAAGAAATTGAAAAGTGTGCTTCTACCAAGGAAGTACACAAATCATCTGCGGAAAAAATAAGCTATCAGCTGATCTTTAGTAGAAGAAGAAACCTTCTTCAGTAGAAGATCCGGGGAAGAAGAAACCTTTAGTAGTTCATACTGTTTTAGTAGATGATCTATGGAAGGTGACTTCAACAACAAGCAAACCAACTTCAAAACTAAAAACAAGACAGTAACTGATTCTGTCAAAGAATCAGAGGAGATGTATTGCAAATGGTGTGACATGCAAAACCATAATACTAAAGATTGTTATTTTAGTAGTTACTTTTCTATTTGCAATATGAACAATCACATGATGTCTGACTATTACTTCAACAACATTATGCTATTTGTTACAAAAATACCATTCAACTCATGATTGTTATTTCAACAAAAAGAACAAGATAAAGAGCTCAATGAAGAGATAATCATATAAAGCTGAATGAGACACTCAATCCACCAATTGTGAAAAGGATTCAAAATTAAGAAGCCTTAACAAAAACAAAAGCAAAAATGAAAGGTTAAAACATCCATTGATGTTCAACCTGTGAAGAAAAGAACAACTTTTTAGCAATCTAAAACACCTCACAAACGGGTGGATTTGACTGAAAAAGAAACAAATGCTAATGATGCTTTCTTTGATAATTTTGAAAAGAAAACTCATGTACCTCATTCAAAATCAAAAGATAGTGATACTTTCAACAATCCAGAATCATTATCAAAACCAAAGAATCAAATCAACAAAATTTAGGTGAATGAAGAAGAGATTGAGAAACCAGGACTTAGATCATCAACATCATTTTCAAGAAAATCATCCTCACCTCTAACAACTCAGAATGAATCAAACAAAACTAAAACTAAAACTAAAACTTCAAGACTTATTCATGAAGGAGTAACAATTTTAGATACTGGTGGCAAACCCAAGATCATTAAGGCTTGGGTTGTCAATTCTAACTGATTTCGTTCGATGTGCATGAACAATCTTGGAGAACTGATAACAAGTGGTATGTTGATAGTGGCTGTTCCAGGCATATGACAGGAAACTGTTCACTTCTCCGTGACTTCAAACATAAAAATGCTTCATATGTGGCATTTGGTGGTGATAAGAAGGGAGGTAAAATTGTTAGTGAAGGAATGGTAATTTATGGTGTGCTCAAATTTTAGAAAGTAAACTATTGTGAAAACTTACAATATAATTAACTGAGTGTGTCTCAAATTTGTGATAAAATTATGCCACATTATTTGATAACACTAACTGTTACATTCTTAAGCCAGGATTTTATGTTCCAAAAGATTGGGTCCTTCTTAAAGCATCAAGAAAAGAAAACACATATGTTTTGGATATGAACAACACCTCTATCACAACATATGAGACATGCCTCCTATCTAAGACATCAAAAGATGAATCTCAATTGTGGCATAGAAGGCTTGTCCATTCTAACATGACGAACATGAACAAATTGGTGAAAAATGACTTAGTCATTGGACTGCCAAACAAATAGTTTTATTGTTCAAATCATTGTTCTTCTTGTTATAAAGGAAAACAACACATAGTGTCTCATAAATCCAAAATTATCAATACAAACACTACACCACTCAAATTGCTTCACATGGATCTATTTTGGTCCAACCAATGTGATGAGCATTGGAAAGAGACAATATTGTCCAGTGATAGTTGATGATTTCACTAGATTCACTTGGGTATTTTTCTTAAAACAAAAGAGTGAAACATCAGAAATATTAATGGACTTTGTCATCAAGATTAAGAATCAACTTGAATTAAAAGTGAAATTTTTCAGGAGTGACAATGGTAGCGAATTTGTTAATTCTGACTTGGATTACTTTTGCAGGAATAAAGGTATTGCAAGGCAATTCAGTGCACCAAGAACTCCACATCAGAATGGAGTGGTTGAAAGAGAAACAAAACACTTATTGAAGCAGCCAGAACAATGCTAGCTGATTCACAACTACCTATCACCTTTTGGGCTGAGGTAGTGAATACAGCACGCAATGTTCAAAATAGAACATTGATTGTAAAAGAACACAACAAAACACCTTATGAGATTTTATTTAAAAGAAAACCCTATATGGGATATTGTTGGACCAAAAGAACCAATGAGCCAAGATCAGAAAACCTCTAAGTCCCACACGGTATCACAACAACTGCTGAAAGCCTCATCAGTAGTTTGACAAGTGCTGAAGACTTCAACAGCTGAAGATCAAGTGCTGAAGACCTTAACAGCTGAAGAACCAAGTGCTGAAGTACAACAGCTGAAAAACACAAGTGCTGAAGCTGAAAGACCAAAGTACTGAAGTACAACAGCTGAAGAGTTCACAAGTGCTGAAGATCAACAACTGATGTACAAAGTCTGAAGACAAAGACTGAAGACATCAGCTGATGATATCTACTGAAGTCATCAGCTGATGAAACACCTGAAGGTCAAAGTCTGAAGATCAAATACTGAAGCCTCAGTAGTTTGTCACAACTGCTGAAGAGTACTTCTTCAGTAGTTGTGATATCAGTAGTTTTATATTTCTAGTTTCAGTAGTTTTATGTTTCAGTAGTTTTGTAAAACAACTGAAGAGCTTGTTCTTCAGTCGTTGTAGTTTCAGTAGTTTTATATTTTTGTACTTAACTTGCTGATATGTTCTCAGTAGTTGTGAACATTTCAGTAGTTTGTTAAGAATTAGTTATTTCTGTATTGGATCTGCCAGTTGTCACTTTCCGTGACAACAGCAGTGATTGTTGCACTCTATATAAGGAGTGACAACCTATTGTAATCGTTGAATGAAATGAGTAATTGAAGGAATGAATGATTGATTCGACTAGAAATATTCTACATCTATAAACATCCTAGAAATCAGAAATACATATTCTCTCCTATAACCGTATGCGATCTTAGTGCTTACAAATATCGTTTGCTTGCTACAATTTGTCTAATTCGTGTGTGTATTCCGCTGTTTTATATTCTGATACATCAAACTTGTGATCACTGATC